>JAURVB010000980.1:0-44239 GCA_033002965.1 Piper betle
ACGAGCCTAGGCGGCGAGCTCCTAGTGTATCTTATATTGAAATTAACTATAATTATAATCAATTGGATTACCCGTGAACTCTCCCGTATATAAAATAAAATTTCTCTTTTTCTATTTTTTGAGATAAAAAAGAAAATATTAATTACGCATAAGAGTGTTCATTAGTGACTCTCTCGATTATTTTATAATCCTATTTAAATATAATTATACTTGATTTAGTTATAAAATAATTTAGTTAATATTACTTTACATATAAAATACATCAAGTTTATCTATTTTTAACAAAATTAACTTTTTAAAATTTTATATTATTTATATGATTTTTATGTCATTCATACGAACACTCGAAAAAAATACTCGTTTTAAGCTAGCTGACTAGCCTGACTTAAGTCGAGGTGGGTTTCGGTAGCTTTTCAGTTTGCCGGCAAATTTCTTATGGTACTTATAACGGGATGAAAAATACAGATTTGAACACTTTAAATTGCATGCCATATAAGCCAGCCACAAGATGGCAACCTTGATACCACCCACCTCTTATTCATTTATTCATATATATATATATATATATATATATGTATCTGGAGGAACCCGATCTAGACCGTCCGTTTAAAAAACTTTCATTCTTCCTTCCCACTGTCATCCACGTTGCTGCCCTCATTGTCCACTGTCGCCCCGCTCACGGCCAGCTGAAGCCCGCGCCCACCGCCAAGCCCTCGCCCTCCTCCATGCCAGCACTCATGCCCTTGCGCCCCCGTCTGCGATGTTGAGGACCTCCGTCGTGTCCACGCTGACCGTGCCACCACTCGTTCCTCCTCACCACCGGCGAGGAGAAAAGGGCGGTGCACCGAGTGGGTGCAGGCGATGGGCATGGCGGAGGAGCAAGGGCGGTAGCATCGCGGGGGTGGGCAAGGGGAAGGGTGGCGATGCATGCACGTGCGAGGAAGTTGCTCGTGGGAGTAGGCGCGGGGTGCAGGCGTGGGCACAGAGCGTGGCAGCGGAGCAAGGGGGCAGGGGCGCAGCGCAACCGAGCAAGGGGGCAGGGGTGGGGTCGTGAGGGGGCGGCGGCCACACGAGCGAGGTCGCGGGGGGGAGCAGCGACATGGTGTGGGGCATGGCGATGAGGGCGAAGGCCTGGGCACCGATCGAAATAATAGTGCTGTCACTGCGCCGAGGCGGTGGCGTATGGCAGCGGATTGGATGGATAGGTTGTCAAATTATATACGCACAGCCAAGTTGGCTGTGCTCCAATTTTTCAGCCGTTGGATTGAATCCAACGGCTGAAAATAACCCAACCAACATCACCACCCCCCCCTCCCCTTCCTCTGCTTTCACCTTCCTTTTGGTCCGCCCCGCCCCGCCTCGCTCCGCCCCGCGCCTCCCGGCCCTCCCCTCGCGCCCCCGCCCCGCCCCGCCGCGCCCCCTGCCCCGCCCCGCCGCGCCCCCCACCCCCACCGCCCCGCCACCCCTGCTTTCACCCCCCAGCCGCGCCCCACCCCGCCCCACGGCCCTCGCTCCGCCCCGCGCCCCACGTCCCGTTTCCCTCCCCCTCTCCGCCCGTTTCGCCCCAACCCCACGCCGGCGTCACCAACAGCACTCCGACGGTGGCGCGAAAAACAGGGGCGGGGGAGGGCGGGGTGGAAGGGGCGATGGCATTTTCGTAATAAACATTTGACTCGCTCCCGAGTCAATATTACGAAATAAATATTAAAAATAATTTTAAAAAATAAAATACTATAAAATAAAAACTTGACTCACTCTGGCTCGAGTCAATACTACAAAATTGATTTTTTAAATTTTTTTAAAAATACAATACCATAAAATAAAAACTTGACTCGGACCCACGCGGGAACGAGTCAAGTTTTTATTACAAAATAATTTTTTTAAAAAATAAAATAATTCGGTAATAAAAACTTAGACTCGCTCATTTCGGTAATATATATGTTTCTCATTACAAAAAGAGTGATCGCGCGGCAAAGCAGGGGAAAACGAAATGGGAGGGGTAGTTTCGTAATAAAAAGTTTACTCGCTGCCGACTCGAGTCAATATTATAAAATAGATCAAAAAAAAATACAGTAAATTCCATAAAATAAAATAATTTCGTAATAAAAACTTATGGTATTTTAATTTATTTTTTAATATTTTTCGTGATTTATTTCGTAATATTGACTCGTGTCGGGAGCGAGTAAAGTTTTTATTACAAAATTACCCCTGCCCATTTCCTTCCCAACTCGTGTCAATGTTACGAAATAAATCTTAAAAAATATGATGAAATACATCCCGACTCGATCCCGGCAAGGGTAGTTTTAAATAAAACCTTTACTCGATCCCGACTCGAGTCAATATGATGAAATACACACCAAAAAATATAAAAAATACTATAAATTGCCAAAAAATAAAATAATCAAGTTGTAATTGATTTTTTAATTTTATGGTATTTTACTCGATTTTTTCATATTTTTCGACATGTATTTCGTAATATTGACTTGAGTCGGGAGCGAATCAAGTTTTTATTACGAAACTACCCCCGGCACCTAAACTCCTCCTTCTCCCCCGCCTCTGTTTCCCGCTTCGACTGTTCCCGCTTCAGCTGTTTCCCCGCCAACGCCAGCGACGGTCCGCCAAGCCCACCGCGCAGTCCACCCCCTCCTCCCTCCGCCGCCACGTCCACTGTTGGCATCTCCTCCATCGACGCCTCCGACCCAGTGTATCTCATCTGAAGGTGCTGCTATTTAGACGCCTCCGAGGACAGAGCTTCCTCTGTTTCTCCCGCCAACGGCAGTCCTCCAAACACACCGCGGAGTCCACCTCCTCCTCCGCCGCCATGCCCACATTTGTCAGCACCTCCATTGACTCCACGGACGCTAGCTACGTCTTCTGACGCTGCAGTATTTTGGACGACTCCACCGGCATTTGCATCGCCTCCTCTGTTTCCAGCCAGCAACTTCAGCCTCGGAATTTCGGATTCTTCACCACACCGTTGGGTTGCCGCCCTTCTCGCAGGAGGTCTGGTGTTGCAGTTTATACGGTTATGTTATGCAATTTATACGTTTATGTTATTCATCGACGCTTATGGTATTCATCCCTGACGCTATGTTATGCTGTTTATAATGATTTTGTTGTGCCTAGCTATGTTTATTCATCCTTAACGCTATGTTATTCATTATAATAAGTTGTTGTGCCTAGCTAGTCCATGAATGGATTAGTTTCTTAATGAGGCTTAGTTGGCCTGTGTTTTAGAGTAGGTTTATGAATTAAAATGATGTACAGCTATAATGATTTTGTTGATGATTCATTGTATCTGTTATATACTGGTAATGAACAATTAACATATTTCAATTTCCTGTATTAGGTTGCACTCAAGATAGCAGCATTGATTATCTGATGGAAGAAGACATCACCATTAGATATGGTGACGTCAAACCTACCGGTAGTTCAATGGAAGATAAGGGAGATCAGAGTGATGAAGATTGTGAGGAAATTGAAGAAATAAACAAGAGTGACGAAGATTTTGACAAAATAGAAGCTGAAGGTGATGCAGAAAAAATATCTGAATGCTGTGAAAATATGACTCCTTGTTTGGGCATGGAATTCTTGTCAGAAAAAGATGCATATGATTTTTACAACCAATATGCAAGAAGACAAGGGTTTGGCATTCGAAAGGCACAATTTTATCGATCGAGAAAGACGAACTGTATCACAGCTCGCAAATTTGTATGTTCGAAAGAAGGTAAAATAGATATGAATGACAAGAGGAAGATGGGGAGAGAAGTTAAAAGGCGTAGAGAGACTAGAGAGGATTGCAAAGCTTATATGAAAATACATCTAAGCAAGTGTGGGGTATGGAAAGTAGATGATTTTATGGACATTCATAGTCATAACTTCTCAACTCCAACGAAGGTTGCAAAGCTTCGGTCTCATAGTCGGTTGTCTGACTCTTGTAAGAATATGATTGATTCATTGCATGAAACAGGAATGAGACCATCGGCCATCTCTAAAGTTTTGAATGCAACTTCCAATGGCGTAGACATGGACAGAGTGACGCGTCAATCTTGCATTAGCCATCTCAAATTTTGAAATGTGTTAGAGATCAATTGAAAAGGAGCCAATGATGCATTTACAAGAAAATTGGCGAGGAGAGTTCAATTACAAATTATGAAGTGTTTCCACATGATGATGCTGCAAAAAACAAGTTGTTGCATACCAAACTTGTGGACAATTGAATGTCACATGTAGTTGCAAGAAATTTGAAAGCGAAGGAATTTTGTGTATGCACATTTTGAAAATTTTTCATAAGAAACAACTCTGCAAAATTCCAAGTCAATATGTGCTACATCGTTGGACAATTAAAGCTAGATATTTTTATTCAAGCCGAAGTGTGGATACCAACCTCATTCATTCCTCTACAAGTCCACTTACCC
Source organism: Piper betle (assembly GCA_033002965.1). NCBI lineage: Eukaryota > Viridiplantae > Streptophyta > Magnoliopsida > Piperales > Piperaceae > Piper > Piper betle. Next base: position 4,419 of record JAURVB010000980.1, read on the forward strand.
CATTGCAAATATGGAGATTTCGGAATATGACAATCCGATTGCAAGATTTGGGAACAAGTTCAGATGAGCGATATCATTTTGCTTTACCACTTTTAGAAAATATGGTTGAAAAGCTTGATGCGATTGGGAGTTCATCTTCATTGAGAGTACAAACAAGTAATGAGTCTGTTGAGAGACAAGTTACAACTTCAATGGAGCTCATTCCCCAAATAGTAGTACGTGACCCCTCTCAGTTGCGTACTAAAGGTCGTCCCAAGAATAGTCACAGATTGAAGGCTGGATACGAAATTGCTCAAGCTGAGACAAAAAACGGATGTGTAGTCTTTGTAATGAGAGAGGTCATTATTCTACGACATGTAAAAATATTCATAGCAATTGTAACAATGATATCATACAATAAGATTTTGTGGGCTTATATAATAATGTATGGTTGTAGATGCTGGGAAACATTGTCATTGTATTTTTTGTGCTTTTTTTGGATTGTAATCTTGTGTTCTGTTATTCAATGGCAATGATATATTTTTGTTGTCCTACCCTGTTGCCAAGGTCTCCAAGTTTGTGGATTGCGGGTATGCTGTTTGATATATTTTTGTTTATTTACATAATTACAACATCACAAATTTTTATTAAATATTCACTGAGTAGGATCTTGATGGATTCGAACCACCATCCCTCAAGAATTTCTTGAGTGCTCTGCCAATTTTGAGCTAAAGATCCACAATAGTTAAAGTCATTGAAAAATATAAGCTGGCGATACCAATCATTAGTTGAAGACAACTTAACTGCAACATAGACTTCTTTTATCAACTGCTTGAAGGTCTCTCAGTTCCATCTGTAATTTATGCGAGCACAAGAGCGAGTTCTGATTTAGTACACTACAATCTTACGACAACAAAAGCAGATATAGATAAAAGATTAGGCCTAACTACAAACAATATTGTATCTTCTTCAGCAGTACAGCTAGGAGGAAAACCAACAATTATGATCAACAAATAGATCCAATGGGGGTTCCTTTGCAGACTGATTCATTTGGTCACCTTGCAGCTCTTTCCTTGGTCCTATTGCAGCTGATTCATTTGGTCACCTTCCAGCTCTTCAGAAAGGAGAAACAGATCCCATGGGGGTTCCTCACTAGCTAAGCAACCTTGCCAAGAGACGCCAATACCTGCTTGTAGCACCTCTGCCTGTAGCATGTCTTCCTCTGAATTAAGGCAAACAACAGCAAAACTGTGAGATTTAGTGCTCCTCAACAACTTTCCATTCTGTATTGAAGTAAGACTTCTAAGAAGCGGATTGTCCATCATATTTCCCATTAATCTCTGGCCTGATATTCGTGAGACATTGCCTGTAAAAGTGCATTCAGACATTTCACAAGTGATCCTTCAAAACAGAAAAGGCTTTGTCCAACCTTTATTACACATATTTCAAAACTTAGGCAAACAATAGTAGTTCTAGATATCTATAAGTTATTATACCTGAATGTGTTCATCTGAACTGAATTTTTGCAACAAGAAAGCTCTCATGTTCGTTGTTCCAGGGGGATTGCCAATCCCTACAAAATTAGAAACAAAAAATTTTTAAAAAAGAAAAGAAGAAAAATTCAATACTCCTGGCATTTAGAATACACAGAACATCACACCATATAAGATAAAGAACAGAACTAACTGATAGATTGTCGAGGGAAGTTCCGACAATTACAGAGCAAGCGGTGCAACCTTCAAGTAATTAGAAAAAAAAGAGTAAGTCATCTAAAGGTCAAGCCATGCATATTTTCATAAGACAAAAGGCAAAAAAGATCATGTCAAGCATCTTAAAGGTAATTTGTAGATGTTTGAAATAAATGAAAAATATGTGCTCCAAAGACAACAAATGAACTTAAACCAAGAAGCAGCAAAATTAGAGTTTTTTTGGATTTTTTCAAAAGTCGATTTCAGGCCTCACGCCTGAAGTTGATTTTGCTGAAAAACAAAAATTAAAGAGTCACCACAAATGTGAGCAATTTATCCAATCAACAAGTAAGCTTAAACTGCATTCATTTGTGGGAGACACTAAAAGATATGAACCCTTCACCCTGGTAAGAACAAAGCAGATAAAAATAATATGCGCTAAGGAGATGATTAACCAAAATTAATTCAAGGAGAAGACTGTCATGAAGAAACATCGTAAAGTTAAAAAGTAAGGAAGAAAAAAACAACTGCCTCTCCATTGAAATTCATGTATGCCTAAGGCTTTGCCAACAAAATTGGCACTTCACCAATGGAACCTGAACGGATCATGCACAATAAGTAAGCATTATCAGAAAAATGGTAGCATAAATGCTACCATTTTTGACAAGATACCTGGTTTTTGACAACACCAAAACTGAGAGTCAGTAAGACAAGATACCTATGCCAATCAGAATTGATCAACTCGCTACCCCAGAATCTACTTGCTACAATAAATCTAAACCACTAACTTGTTTCAATGGAAATAACACGCAAAAGGGGGTGGGGGGACTACCAGGAGAGACAGTCCACAACCTCTACCAGTTGAAACGGTGAAGCAGAATCTTGGAGTCCTCCGTAACCATGGTCAGCAAATCCTTCTCCGGATTTCATTCCGCGATCTTCACCTGCACAGATCAATTAACAACAGATTATCTTCACCTGGATTTCGAAAGTCGTACGTGGGCGGCAATTTTTTAGACGAGGACGGGAAGAAGACGGTGTCCCGGCATGGTGAGGAAGCGGGGCGGCCGGCCACGGCTCCGGCTCAAAACCTGGACGCGGGGTGAGGCTGCGGGGCGGCGAAGGGGATGGAGAGTGCTCCTCGTCGTCGAACTAGTAGAGGAACTCTTAGAAATCTGCCTCGAAGTCGATGTCCTCCTCTTCGCCCACATCGACGAGGTATGAGCCAACGCAGGGAGGTGTCTCGTGGAGGCCTGGGCGGAGGTCGTCGGCAGTGAGGCGGCGGCGGCAGGTAGGACCGGCAGGGATGAAGTCGAAGATGACGTCGCAGGGGGCTTCCGTCGACTTCGCTTCGAAATGCAAACCTTAAGTTTTTTCTAACCGTAGGATGTGTTTTGAACGATCGGATTAAAATTCAAGCACAGCTAAGTTAGCTGTGCTCGAGCACTAGTCAAACCCAACCTCTTTTATATACTATAGTCATTGTTAGATGTGGTTCTCGGCCTTGGGACCTCAACTTACATGTCGAAAATTGGTGGCACAATCACGTACAGAGAAATTACTTTATAAAAAATAATTTTCAAATCTTTTGGGATAAGTTCATTGGAGTTTTCGTTAAATTTCACTTGGAAAATAAATTTAATGGTGCCACCCAAATCTTAATCTGCCTAAAGAGGTTTTCGTTAAAAAAATCAGCTATAAGGTCATACAGTTAATACCAGGTTTAAGACTCAATAAATAAACAACGTGGATGAGCCAAACCAAACTATTATTCAAGATATTCAAGTAAGGGTAGTTTTTTAGTTTCTGACTGGGTTATAAATAGATTAATTGTAAGACATTTGAGCATATAATTTCTGCTTTTTGACATGTGTAGAATTTTGATTTTGGAAAATGAGCTACAGATATGAAGGAGCCTTAGCTTTCGGCACAGTTGGACTCGGTTGATTACTAGTACATGGTACGTATTTTCTATCTAATTGGGTCCAGCCATCTCATCCAACTTGTGAGCATCTACTGACCCAAAATACATATACCCGTCCGCTATATTTTTTACAACAGAAGGCCACCTTACCTAGAATAGATCTACGTGTAAAAGGTGGCAGATTCAAGTCCTATACCTCCTAATAAGCACAGCTTAAACTATATATAAAATGCAAGTTGGGACAACCCAAGCTTGCAACTGGCCAAAAACGCACAACTTGGCTCGTTACCTAGCTCCCTATCAACTTTGTCTAAAAGGTTTAGCCATCGCATTGGACAAAGAAAAAGAGGCTCAAAAGTTGTATAGCAAGAACAGATGTTTGCAATGAGCAAAATTATATACAATTCAGTAGTCACTACCATCAAATGCACGAGCTCAAAAAAACAGGAGAAGTCTTAATTCCAGGAAGCTCTCCAAAGGCTAAAAGCTGCGTGCAACAACAAATCACGAAAAACATGAAACTTAGTACTTTAGACTAAGTAAAAGAATGAGCTAATATACTTTGTTGTCTGGTTGTGTCATCTTCTTTATAGCAAAATTGGGTTGGTAGTTAGTGGAGCCTCCACAAGTCGGCACTCTTTTCACCCTGACCAAATATACTACGAAGTTGTTTAGCAAGGTCCCGATATATATATTGAGCAAAACGTGACCTCCTTTTATCTTTGGTTTGATTAAAAAAATAAGACACTAATAAATCAGGGTTTGTATTGGGTCTTTGATAAGTAGCATGTCTTCAAACATATATAACATATTAAAACTACACAATGTAAGAAAAAAAATCCAAAAAGCATTATAGTCATAAAAAATTGAATTAAATGTGAATTTAATTTGAGGGGAAAAATTTTAAAAGTAAGAAAATGAAGGAAATGCATAGATTTGGTGATCTTTTCTCTTAAAATTTTGGTTGGAAAAAATTTTATCATCTTATCGAACAGTGATCGTCTCTTCAAATTGTAATATATATATATATATATTGCCAGTGTATATATATACGTATCCGCAATACAGAAAACTATATGTGAGTAAACTACTACTAGACTACTACTACCACCAACCATGTCGTTTTAGATAACATTTTAATTTGCTAGGGAACTCAAGAAAGCATGTGTTTTACATGCTGACTTTGATAATAAGTGCGTTAGAATCATGAGAACCACAAAAGCGTCCATTCTGTTCTTTGAAAGTTGGCTTGAACAAATACCGTTAAATATGATATTTTGGTCGGTCTTCCAATCAAATGTGTTCATGAGTCTCTTGTTTTGCAGGTCATATTTGTGACTTTTATCACAGTAAAAATGAAAGTAATTGAGTGGAAACAACCCGAGGTTCAACTCAGAGCTACCAAATACCATTTGAACAAATAGTTGTATGTATAATATTCCCAGTCACTATCTATTTCTTAGGTTTCTCAGAAAACTTGCTCAAGTTCATTGTTGGTTTTAAATGTTGCCTGTTTCATGAAAAAGCTTTAAAAGATGGGATTGTAATAACAAACTTTTAACAAATAGTTCTACGTATAATATTTCTAGTCTCATTCTATTTCTTGGGTTTCTCACAAAAACTTGCTCAAATTCATTGTTGGTTTTAAATGGTGGAGAGGACTATATACCAACGGTGTTGACGGTGCTGCTATAGATGAAACCTCATGAACATGAGTAAATGTTCAACAAATATGAAACGCGTCTTCGGCCATGGAATTTGATGGAGGATGTGAAATTTCTGATCCCATGTCTTTGATCAGGTCTCCCAGATAGTCCAAAATCTTGATATTTGACATGCAAGCATGTTGCAGGGTGTTAATCCGTTTGTAGGAGCAAGCCATATATATGGACACAAGAATGAGGCCTGAATATGTGTAACAATGGTTGATTACTAGCTTGGATTATCGTTATTGTTAATAACATGAGAATGCAATTGGTTTAGATTGGTATTTAACTCAATAAAAACTCAATTCAAATTAATTGGACGTTTGGCTTGAACTCAAATGAAGCAAAATGGAGCTTGTGTTTGTTCAACTCGGCTTAAAAACTCAACGAAGTTTGATATTTTTGTATGAAAACTAGATATTTAATATTTTATAGTAAAATTCATTCACGAGATATCACTAAAAAAATTGTAACATAATTACAAATAAGAATATAAGTGTTAATGTACGAATATCTAATTATTTTATATGCAATACTAGGATGATAAATTAATTGAAACATATATTGATCTTAAATTTTTAAATACAAGTTCAACACGTACGTGAATTAAATTACATAAATAAAAATTAAGTTAGCTCGACCCTCACTTAAACTTAATTAATTTTGAATACCAACAACCTCGATTTAAACGGGAAGGTAAATTAGCCGAATTCGAGCTAAGAAAAACTGGACACAGACTCATCTAAGAAACCTAATAAACTTTTGACATTGGTGTCGATCAATTATCAAAAGCTCACTTCGATTCCATTTGACTCGGCTTCTTGTAGTTGTACCTAATCCTGGCTAATTTGACATTAATACGTTAATATCTAGGAAACTACAGCATTGCCGTAGTCCTTGACTTTGTCCTCGTTCCTGTACCATTTTCCATGAAAGTCGATCTCACGTATGAAGTATATGTCCAGTAGTGGAAATGAAATCCACATCTGATCCAAAATCTACCATTGATTCATAGATGTTGAAACTCGAAACTTGGAAAGAGGCAGGCGGTGGGAATAGAACTGTTTTGATGCTCCAAGAAAAAGGAGTGAGGAGGAATGGGGAGCAGAACCGTTGGATATGATACTTGCAAATCAGCGTTTGACGATTCCGTACACAGTACTATACTCGGCACAAATGCATTTTAGTCAACTCCAACGTACGTGTGGAATTTGCGTCATCTGTCTCTGCTTGTCACCTTCTTTTACTTATTCACCCTTCATACATATTCCACTGTTTTCACAACCTAACTACCAATCGCTACACCGACCTCTATAAACTTAATTATGTGTTTGCAACGTGAAACACAAAATAATAATAATAATAATTACATTAACGAATGGTGTTATGCTTTTACATATTCGAATCATGTTCTCAATTGATTTTTGACAAATATTTTTTAAAATGAAAATTTTCATTGAGAGGAAGATAAAATACAAATATTTGAATAAATTCTTATTAGATTAGCGTACGTACCAACCTTCTTATAAAAGTTGGTCCATTTATAAATTGGAAAATTCTCTTTGTTAAAAATAAATAAATTGTATAAAATATTCTCCGTAGAGATAAATCTCCACTTGAAATCTTATTGACAGAAATTTTTTATGCAATAATTTAATTTTCTTTTTATCCATCTCAAAGCAACTAATTAAGCAATAGTTCACTGATCTATAAACTAAAACATAGTACTAAAGTGAATAAAAAAACTATAAGAGACCATAAATAATATTACGGGAATCATAAATTTAACACCTTTCAAAGAAATTCACAAATCTTGAAAAACAAGTCTGAGAATTACTGATGAAATTAAAAGGAAACAACCTCTTAAATAAATAAATAAATTTATAATTATATTATCTTGTCAAAAATCCTATAGTATTGACACGTTTCACTTCATCCTATAATACCTTTGATTAATCAATTATAATACACTAAAGTCTCAATCTCTATATATACTAAACCCCAATTTGACATGCATTGGACAAATAAACACGAGTAGTACTCCTCCACCTTCACCTTCGTCGTCTTCTTCGACGTACGTCGGCCATTATTGGCGTGAACCATGCAGATCGGATCCATCCTCTCCACCCCCACCCAGTCCTTCCTTCGCTTAGCTCGCACCTCTTCCTTCACCCGCAACTTCTCGGCCTTCACCCACCACCACCCCCATCTGCGGCGCAATATTGATCACGTGGGGGATCGGGCCGAAGATAACAGTCAGCGGCGGCCCCCACCGTTGCAGAGGCTAGACCTCTCCGGAATCTGGCCGGGGAAGAAGGAGCTGGCGGAGGAGATGTCCCCCGCAGGCTCAACCGCCTGCAACGCCTCTTCTCCGACACCTTCGACGAGCAGTCGAGCTCCCCGCGCTGCCCCCTCGGCCCCGACCGGTGGCGGGACTACCACGGCCGCAATGACTGGGCCGGCCTCCTCGACCCGCTTGACGACAACCTCCGCCGCGAGATCATCCGATACGGAGAGCTAGTCCAGTCCGCCTACCGCACCTTCCACGACAACCCCGCCCGCCCGCCGCCGGTGTCGGCGCTCGACCGGGCGTACAAGGTCACCCGCGGTCTGTACGCGACCTCGGCGTTGGGATTACCCGAGTGGGTGCCGCCGGAGCTAGGGTGGGTGGCGCAGCGGTCGAGCTGGGTGGGGTTCGTCGGCGTTTGCGACGACGCCGGCGAGATACGGCGGATGGGCCGCCGTGAGATCGTTGTCGCCCTCCGGGGTACGGCCACCTGCCTTGAGTGGGCCGAGAACGCCCGGGCCCATCTCGTTCCTATTGATGGGCCTGGCAACTTGACCTCGGCCCATCCCAAAGTGGAGTGCGGGTTCTGGAGCCTCTACACGACCCGCGGAACGGATGGGCCGAGTTTATCCGAGTCGATCATGGACGAGGTCAGGCGGCTCGTGGCCCAGTACAAGGGGGAGGAGTTGAGCATCACGGTGACCGGGCATAGCCTCGGCGCAGCGCTTGCGGTGCTTGCGGCAGACGAGCTCAGCACGTCCTTGGGCGGGGACCGAGCTCCGCCAGTGGCGGTCGTGTCATTTGGCGGGCCTCAGGTGGGGAATGCTGGGTTTGCGAATCGGATTCGGTCGAACGGGGTAAAGGTGTTGCGGGTGGTGAACACGCGGGACGTGGTCACCAAGGTGCCCTACTTGGCATACTCGCACGTCGGGAGCGAACTCCGGCTGGATAGCAACGTGTCACCGGTGTTGAAGCCGAATGCGGGCCCGGCCTGCTGCCATGACCTAGAGGCGTACCTACACTTGGTGGACGGGTTCACAGGTCCGGACGGACCATTTAGGGACAACGCCAAGAGGCCAATTTGGAGACTCCTCAACGAGCAAAGGTCTAACGTGAAGAAGCTCTACATCAACAAGGCCCAACAGCTGAAATGGTTGGCCGGCCCATAATCACATTTATTTATTTATCATCTGATTATTCTTTATTATTTAATTTCATCATTATTTTACTTTTTGATTAAGCAAAAACAAATCCCCAAGAATAGATGATTATTATTTCTTTCATGTGATACTATGTTATCTTTGTACCCACTTAAAAGATATAAAAAATATTTTCCTGTCAAATCAAGAGCAGAAAAGAACGAAATACTCGTTCATTTTATATGAAGACACAAATCTAATCATCCTATTTCAATTCATAACATTTTTCACGTTGAGTGTAGTGTTGGCAAATGAGCCGAGCAGAGCTCCACTTGTTTACTATGAAGCCGGCCTCAGCTCAGCTCATAGGCTTGTTGAGCTCATGCCAGGCTCGAGTTCACCAATTTTTTTTTTAGTCACTTCTTCCTTTTTTATAATTTTCAGTGATTTTTCTATAAATAATATTAATATTTATTAATATTTGGTTCACAAAAATATAAAGGTAAGACAATAAATAATTGAAAGAAATAAACTTTATCGATTAAAGAAAATATTTTGGATAAAATTGCATATAGTATAAGTAAAGCCCAATTAGGTTAATGCCTATAAACCTACAAGCAATCATGTACAATTTTAATCCACAAAAATAAAAATTACATTAATTACACAAACAATCACTGACAAGCGATATTACTCAAAATTATCACTGGTATTTGAAAAATAAATAAAATCTTCAACAACAACGTCTAGCTGGCAAAGTTACACTACTCATTCTTTTTTATAATACCAATTATTACATCTCGGAGCCAATCTATTTTAATTTTTCTTTATAACCTAACCACTTGTGGTAAACATTGACTCAACCACTACTCTTGACCCATGATGCAAGAATCGGCCGATTTCGTGCGGAATCGGCCGATTTAAATCGGATCGGCATCTCGCCGATCCGATTTCAGGGCCGACTCAGTCGGCCCCGAATTGGCCTCGGAATGCGGCCGAGTTTGGCCAATTCCGACCGATTTAACTCGGAATCGAAATCGGCCGATTTAAATCCGAATCGGTTTTTATAAAATTACTAAAATACCCTAGATATAATTTTTATTAAATTATTTAAGCATGGGTAAAATGGTAATTTGGATTTTAAAAATCTAAAATCAAACCCGCTCCCCCCACACCGCCGTCGCTTGTCCGCCCGCCGCCGCTCTGTTTCCGCCCTCCGCCGTGCTCCCCGACTACGGGCTCGCCGCCGACCGGGCTACCGACGTCGCTGCCGACGTGTGGCCGGACCAAATCGGGCTGTGACGCACGAATCGCCGCCGACTCGCCGCCGGCTGCGGGCGCCGACTGTTCGTCCGACCGGGCTGCCGACATCCTCCGACATCGCCGCTCGACCGGGCCGGCGGCGGCGGCGGGGTAAAGAGTGGCATTCTCGTAATTAAAAGTTGACTCGAGTCTAACTCGAGTCAAAAATAATAATTAATTCTAAATAATTTTAAAAAAATCTTAAAAAATATTTAAAAAATATCAGAAACTATAATACAAGAATAATATCAATACCTAATTTTAATATATTTATATTATAAATTGTCAAATTATTATATATGACCGATTAAATTAATTTGGACCGATTCAACTGAACCGATTCTCTGGCCGATTCAAACCGATTCCGATTCCGATTCTGACTCCCTGGAAAACCGATTCCAATTCCGATTCCGATTCATGTAACCATGCTCTTGACACAGAGGAAAAGTAATTGAAGTGGAAAGTCGAAGTTAGCCCTTTCCACCGGTCACAAAATTACTCTATCAAGAATATAGCATTCAAGTTGTTTGTGTTGGCCACGTATCTTCTTCTTGATCCACAATTGATAAGAAAGCCTTGATACTTTAACTTGATGTACCGAAGAAGACGGAGGACCTAAATTTCTATAATGACAATATTGGTCATAGGCTATATATACATATTTTTTTCTAAATCATCCCCAACATCTTTCTCCTTAATTACATTATCATTAATATACGTGTCTGAATAAAAATATTTCATACTAAACAATACACCTTTAAGTTTCAATGCATAGTCCATTGCCAAAGCCGACAAAGGAAACAAAGGTAGTAATTTCTAATATTGTTTATATTATCCCTCAATGATAACAATAAATATTCCCAACAAATCATGATCCCTATATTTTGTTAATTGATGACGTTATTTTAAATATATTATGAATAAACAAATGAGAAGTTCAATAAACAGTCCTAAAAGTTCTTCAATCACTTCGTAAAACTTTTAAAAAATCCATCATAAGTCTAACATTGTAAAAATTTAACTGATCTAGAGTAATTGTTTCGTCCTTACCATAAAGATCAACCCACGACATTAATGCCTCTTCGTAACCATCAATTGATTTTAGCATTTGGTAAATACAAGTTAATTATAAAATTAATAGTCTGAGTTTATGGGTGTACTTCAGAATCAGTATACATATATATATATATATATATATATATATATATATTATAGAGAATAATTAAAGGTGCGATGTTCACGTTGATATATTATTATAATTTATAATTATAAATAAAATAGTATTGACCTTTTAAGGATTCTGTAAAGCAAGTCTCATATTAATAAGCTTATGATAATAATATTTAAGATAATATATTAGAAAATTTCTTAGGTTTAGATAACTCAGGTGATAACACATTTTTAATGTATTTTATATAATTTAATAATACTATGTTAATGGCTAATAGTATTGTTCTCTCTCTCTTTTTTTTATGAAGTCACCTCTCTCTTTTTTACATAATTGCAACTATTTTTATTTTCTTCGTTAAAAATTGTTCAAATCACTTTTGAAAACAATCTTAAAATAATATTATATCATACACTACATGCTCATGCGATCTTATTTATAAACACATGAATTGAACTCGTGTCAAAATTTACTACTTTGTTAAAAAATATATCTAACTAGCCGCTTGTTCGTGTGATGTGTGAAAATTTTTTCCTTCAATTGTATTTTATTTTTATAACAAGCTATTCAAATTTTTACATAATTATCTTAGAATATGATATACTCTAGTTGTTATTTAAATATTTGTTGATTTAAGATTTTATTATTTTAAAATTTTAAAAATAACAAAATCTAAAACCTAATTCTGGATGATCATAAGTTGTTATTGTTATTGTTATCTTTAAAAAGAGATAAAGTTGTAATTTAAATTATTTTTAAATGAGAAACAAGAAAAGACGTATTAAAAATAGTTATAGTTACAAGATAAAGGGCAATATCAAACAAAATTGTAATTTAAATTATTCTTCTAAACAAGAACCTTAATAGTAATATTATAAAATCGTTATAGTTGTCAATATAAAATAAAAGATAATATTATGAAATAAATAAAAACTATATATAAAAAATCTTTAAAAGATAGAATTTTCATAATATATTTTTACTAGTAGTATTCTTATTAATATGAAAGAAAACTCAAAGACGATACTCGGTCAATATTCGATAAAAGTCTTGAACTTAAAAAATATAATATTGTAAACTAGTTGAAAGTTGACAAATTCTTAAAAATTTTCTCTTTTTCTTAAGGTCTTATTTGGTTGGCCTGAAATCACACAAAAGAAATATAAAATAGAAGTTTCAAAAAAATTTATTGTTTGGTTAGCCTTAAAATTTTCTTGCGAAAATTAATTTCTCTTAAGCGGGGTCCACACAACAAGTTCTAAAATTCTAAAAAAAATTTCTTTTAGTTATCTCATAGTTGCAAAAATCTGAATCGAAATCGGAATCGATTTTTGAGGGAGCCGGAATCGGAATCGGAATTGGAATCAGTCTAAATCGAACATGAATCGATCTCGTTGAATCAGCCTAAATTGGTCCTATACAAAAATTTCAACTTAGACTAAATTAATGGGTTATTAATATAGAATATGTCATTGTGATATAATTTTATGTTATAATGTGTATTATATTTTATGATATTTTTCATATTTTTTGGATTTTTAAAAAATTATTTAGAATTAGTTATTATTTTTTACATGAGTCGGAGTCGAATCAACTTGTAATTATGAAAATGACATTGATATTTCATCCCTCATCTCCCCTCGCTGTCGCCCATGTACCTTCCCCCGCCGCCACCGCCGCCCAACCTAGCCGCCCTGTCGTCGCCCTTGCCTCCCTGTCGCCTCCCTCCCCGCCCCGCCCTGCCCTGCTGCCCCAAAGCCGCCCTCGCAACCCGTTCGCCCCGTCGTCCCCCCTTGCCCCTGCCCTGCCCCGTCACCGCCCTCGCTCAGTCCCCTGTTGCCCAGTCGCCTCCCTTACTGCTTGCCCTCGCCGCCCCATCCCCCACCGCCGTTGCCACCTAGCCCCCCACCCCCCACACCCTGATCGATCGTCGCAACCCTGGCCGCCTCCCTACAGTCGGCTCGAAATCGGGCGAAAATTGACTCAAATCGTAGACCGATTTGAACCTAGCCGACTCAGATGGTTTTTAAATCTGATCGCCACCGATCCAATTTACGCATAACTGAGTTATCTACGAGGTCAAAAAAAACACGAAAATCTTATATAAGGGCTATCGTCTCATCCACCACCTCTTCCCCATTAACCCTTACTTGTGGCAGCGCTGACCTCGATCTCTTCCGACGACTCCTTCCGCTCCAAGTGTTTGGGGAGTAGGCCTTGCACCAACGCCACTTACATTTTATTACCGCCCACTATACCCTCTCCTCGTGCGTTTCTCTCTTTTGTGTTATACTTTTCTTATTTTAATTCTAGCCCATAATATTTTAAGAGCCCATTAATATTTATTTAATTTATAATCATTGTTATTTCCACACAAGAAAGACTAAATTACGATAAAAACCAAAAAGAAATGAAAAGGAAAAAGTCACGCTTTTAATATTACGTACCAATATCAAAAAGACTCCTCCTATTCCGGTAGGGCTTTTTATTAATTAATTATATATATATATATATATATATATATGAGGTTGTTCAGAGAGAGTATCCCTTACCTCCATCTGAGTTAGGGTTTATCCTCATGCTGTCTGCTCTGGAACGATACCTCATACCATGGCCATGATCGGATAGTGCCTTCTTCCCTTCTTCTTCCATATAGGGGAGGGCTGTTTGTGTTGGAGGCGTTGTGCTACCCAGGGTGCGGGTTTCAATGGCGTCCTTAAACCCTTTTGATTTGTTGGGGGACAACGACAACGATGACCCCTCTCAGCTTGTCGCTTCCCACCAGCCCAAGGCCGCGCCGGCCGCGCCGAAGAAGGCCCAGCCGCCTTCCCAGGCCGCCGCCGTCGATGCCCAGAAGCCCGCTCCCGCTCCCGCTCCCGCCAGGCTCCCCGCCAAGCCGCTCCCTCCTGCTCAAGCCGGTGGGTTATTTTTTCTTTTTTTGTTTTTCTGAGTTGTTTGGCATAGAAAGTTGAAGTCTTTATTATTGTTGGTGGAGTTTTGGGTGGTTCCTTAGAGGCGTGGATTATTACCTTCATTGTTGACTTTTATCCTGTGTCTTTGTATGTTTTTTTTTAAATTATTGTGTGATTGTGTGGAAATTAGCTTTTGGATGGATATCGTTGTTTGATTTAATTTGCTAGGGTATTGTTCTTAGTTGGAATTTTGGGAAATTTTAAATGAAGTGTTGTAGCACCTCTTTTATGGGCGTTATTATTCATGGGTGATTGCTACTTACATCGAACTACATTGATGGAACTACATCGAGCTGTGAAGTGTAACGCCTAATTGTTGTTTTTTTATGGCTTTTACTAATTTCTGGACTTAGGTGCATGGTTTTTTATTTTAGGGTTGTGTGATTGTCTGGAAATTAGCTGTTAATTTTATGTGGTGGACATGGTTGGTTGATTTAATTTGATGTACCTGTTTGTTGAATTAGAGTATTAATCTTAGTTGGAATTTTAGGAACTTCTATTTGAAGTGTTGGTGCACCTGTTTTCAGTTGCCTTTTTACCTACAACTGCTCTTTAATATACTTGCTTGTAATGTCTGAAAAATGAGTGCACATCACAATCCGAGTTTTGCTGACTTCAAACTACATTGATGAAATTGCATTTTAGGTATGGCATGGCTTTAGTCATGTTGGTGTTAACTTGCACGCTGTCAACTTTCTATGATGCTACAACTTATCTTGAGTATACTTGCTTGTAGTGTCTGACAAGTTATAAAGTTTACCTCCTTATTCGAAATTCTTTGGATTTTTTTTTATACGCTACCATAAAAGTTTTATTTAATTTAAGTCTCGCATCTTGCATGTTTTGAGTAGTGAGAGAGGCTAGGAATGATGGTGGTGGACGTGGAAGTGGTCGCGGTGGCGGGCGTGGGTTTGGCCGTGGTGGTCGTGGACTTGGGTACAATAGAGAAGGTAGCAATGAAACTGCTTTTAATGGTGCTTCTGGAGGATATGGTGGTGGTGAAGCTGATGTCCAGAGATCTTTTGTTGGGCATGGTTCATATGTCGATCGTCCTCGTGGACCATTCCATGGTGGGCGTCATGGTGGTCTCAGCAATGGCGAGAATGGACATGCTGAACGCCCGCCCTGGAGGCAGTTTGAGCGACGTAGTGGTACTGGGCATGGGTAAGTAAGCCTACTAATGCAGTTTCTTGTTGGTGTTCTGCTTTTGAAGTTGAGAATTAACTTATGCTTTGTTTCTTTTGATCAGGAATGAATTCAAACGTGATGGGTCTGGTCGTGGGAACTGGGGAACACCTGCCGATGAAGTTGTGCCGTGAGTACACTAAATTTTAAGCTGTTCATTCCAATTCAGGTTGATTTTTAGCCCATTTTTAACTGTGGTGCCTGCTTGAGGAACAAACTCATTTATGTGTACCAGGGAGACTGAAGAATTGCCCAATTCAAATGAGAAAGTTGCAAGCCCCAAGAAGCAACCTGGCGAGGAAGAAGATGCCGGTTCCAACAAGGAAAATACTGAGAACGAAACTGAGGAGAAAGATCCTGAAGTGAAGGTTAACTATATTTATTTAACATTGTTTTTTCGTTAGAATTAAAAGTACCAATCTGCTCATTGACCAATATTTATTATGCAATAGTGTATTGGGATGGCTTGTAATATGCACTCCGTTTATTATGCTAGTTGTAAATTTTTTTGTAGTGTTTCTTTTGAGGGCCAGATGGAATACTTAACAATTATGTATTTGTCTGCTATGGATTCTCTATCTGCTCATTGTGATATTGAGCCTCACTGCTCAGTTTGTATGTCAAGTTTTATCTTTTTTGGGAAGGAATACTTGGGAATCATCTTTCTTGCAAAGAGTTTTAGTTGGCTGAAGAATCTTCTTGTTTTAGTCTGAACTGTCCTTTTCTTTGTTCTTCTATTACTCTGGTGTACTTACACAATTCTTTGTCATGTTATCTACATTTAGCAAGTGAAGTTTTATATGCTTTATGACATTTTTTATATGATTTTTTATTGATATGCTGTAGGAGATGACCCTTGAAGAATATGAAAAAGTTCTTGAAGAAAAGAGGAAGGCTCTTCAAGCTCTGAAAACTGAGGAAAGGAAGGTAACCCTTGACAAGGATTTGAAGTCAATGAAACAGCTCTCCAACAAAAAGAAAATGACGATATCTTCATTAAGTTGGTATGTGTATCAAGTGAAAATTGTGATTTTTCAGAGTACCGTGATGACTAGTAATATCAACTTTTCTAGTAACATATTATCCTATGACTATGCAGGGATCTGACAAAGACAAGCGTAAAGATGGTGTTGACAAAGAAGAGAGAGTTAAGAAGGCAAGTCCTTCTATTTATAAGATGCATTATTTTATTTTTTGTGTTTTTTTAAGCGTAATTCTTTTGGTTATTGGTGTTTAGCCAAGTGAATTGTGTATTGATCGTCATGTAATTCTTTATGCTCTAGGCGGTTAGCATCAATGAATTCCTGAAGCCTGCTGATGGTGAAGCTTACTATAACGCTGGTGGACGCAGTCGTGGCCGTGGACGTGGAGGATTCCGAGGTGGATATTCTGGGGGCCGCATTGGGAACAATGTGCCTGCTCCATCTATCACGGATGAGGGTCAGTTCCCTACCTTGGGTGCGTAGATTATTAGTTGTCAGCTAGATTTTTTGATATTATCTTTTTCGGTTCCTTTTTGTTTACTCTTGTTATTTATTGGAAGAGTGAGTGACCTGAATGAACAGGAATAACGTGTTTTTCTGTATCACGGAGAATTTGACCGTCCAGTGTATATTTAGGCCCTAAAGTCGTTCCCGTTTTTTGATACAGAATGATTTGGAAATTTAAGTTATGCCGATGGTGGTAAAGTAAATGTTTTGAGAACACGTTGGTGGTGATCGATGGGGCTGTTTTTTTTTCTTGGGTTTCTCTGTTACTAGCTTAATCATGTTTCCATGTCTCATGAAAGTGAACTTTTTATAGTAGCCCTTGCATGGCTTGCGGTGTCTAGTAAGATTTAACCTTTTGGTAACTGGACCCTGGTTATCACTTGTGTTCTTAGGAGGACCATAGTAGGAGCTGGTATTGTCTTGGCTGGAGTGTCTATGGACAACATCCATGAATCATTATGAATTGTGAATAAATCATGTTAGTCTGTAATGGACTGTTCATGTTGCCGCCGCTGATCCGCTCTGCGAGCTCGTTTTTTCCATCGTAAATATATCAATTTTAAGTTGCTGCATTGGCATGATTGCCGCTTTCCCCGCTGCTGCTGCCGAGCCGGGATCACTGGTTCTAGTAGAGGCAGCTTTGGCAGGTCATTACGACCGCAATTACTCCAGGGGCCATGCGGGGGATGGGAAATGCGTCAAGATGAGTGAAGTCAACGTGTTCTATAGTGATAATTGTGAAATAAACGAAAATGGCTGACCTAACAGCAGATTCTGCAGCTGCCACTGTTGGAACTAATGAAGCAAATGATTGATCCATCATATCATCCAAAGAAAACAGAAAATATCAAAAGTTCGAATTCACAGCTAATAACATTGATTCAATTGGCATTGACATAATAGGGATATTTCGTCTATTAAGGAGGATTCCCTGAATACTTGAAATAAAGATGATCATCCAAAATGTGAAATATTTTATAGGATCCGTTTCGGAGATAAAAAATCCCTTAGCCAAAGTTGAAGCCTTTGCGAATTATATCCGTCAACCATGCCTTGATTTTTTAACGTCTGTGGCCAATTGCTCCAACTATTACGTTTTTATATATATACAGCAGCACTTGACATTGCGTATGGCTGCTTTGATAAATTGTGGGTCTTATAGTGTATTGTCTCCTGGAAAATTCAGTTTTTGACTAACTATAGGACGATAGCATATTTTACTTTATTAGAAACCCAATTAGCAATATTATAATTTTAAATACTATATCTTATCATTTGGTTGTCCTTGGTATATCGCGTATTACTTTTTAAATCGGTACAGTTTAATCTTTTGTACCATTGCCCTATCTCTTAATATGAAATTATTATAAAATTTGGTTTTTGTGGAAAATCATATTTATTTAATAAAGTATTGATTTTTAAAATATATTTTTAATATTTAATTATATATTTAATATTTAATAATATGTTTAATATTTAATAATATATTTTATTTATAATTATAGAATCTCGTTAAACCTGGTTCAACTCGGCTATAAATGGGGTGCAGTATTTAATATAGTCTTGATTTTTTTTTTTAGAAAGCCATACCATTAAGCATGAAGGCTCTGAAGTCTGTTTATTCATCTCATAGTCCCACCCACCCATAGCCGAAAGCTTAACTTTACAGCTATTATCATAACATAAATTTATCCCATTAATACATTCATTCACATTGTTTACAAAATTAACCACATATAAGCAGTCCGATCGAACAACAAAAGATGAGTAATTCCTCTTGTCAGCATGGAGTAAGGCCTGGGAGAGAGCTTCTACTTCACCTCCGTGTGGGTCAGAAGGGGCTGTTGAGGATCTTAGAGTTGTAGACAGCAATTCCCCAGGTTGCAACATTTTTAAAAACCTCGATCTGAGGAAAATGTAGCCAAGAAAGCCATCGTGGTTGAGGTTACTATCGAAGAATGTGAGAGAATTATGCAAGGTAATATCCCTTGAGCAGTCATTCTTGATTTGGTTTCCTTACCTTTGTAACAAAATTAGCCCAATTGTTACAACACAACATATAATAATATGTGGTGGATATGTGTTTTTTGTCAAAGCTCGGTGTATAAGCTATAACTATTTATAGCATGTCCCCGGGATGGTGGCGATGATATCATCGAGTTCGTAAATTGAACTGGGCCAACAAAACAATGGTCAAAAATCCGGGCTGCGTCCCCTCCTGGGTTGATGGGAAGCCGGTACGAGCTTGCGTCTGCCTGCAACTTGCGCCAATTGCCAAAAGTCGTTACGCTTTCAACTCTTTGACTTCCTTTTCGCTCTCTCGACCACCTGTTTAGAGAGAATAATAACCGGTAGGAAAACAATTATAATTTTGACTTCATTCTTTTAGGAGGAAATGATAATATATATATACATATGTGTATGTTTCAAAAAAATTATTAAAATAGTATTATATTATGTAACTATATTTTTTATGTACGATTTTATTTTGTCCCTTCGGGCTTGAAGAGAGGTTTGGATTTTTTTTTTTGGCGTCGAGGAGTGTTCAGTGTACTAGTCGGGTGTGACAAGACTGTAAGTTGTTTTGGAGAAAAAATATTGATTTTTTAAAGTGGCATATTAATCAACTCATGCATATAACCACATTAAAATAGAAACATTAGTTCAAAAATTAGCACGTGTATATAACCACATTAAATAAAAAATTTAGTTCACAAAGTAAAAGTAGCAGCTTGACCGGCTCATGACATGTGTAGGAATTACCGCATTAAAAGCAGAATTCAACCCATGAAGTGACAACTTATTCAGCCAATGCTTAATATAATCACATGTGATTAGAATGATTAACAGAATAAGAGAGAGGACAAAAGGGATGAGCTTCCATGAACAGTCATAAATCATAATCATGGGAAGAAGAAGCGTAGAAACAGGAGCCATGTGATGCCTTTTTATATTCTTCTCCCTCAGACCCTTTCCTCAGCTCTCTATCTACACTTCCTTTCCTTCTTCCTCCTCCACGCAAAAGTTCAAACCAAGCTCTCAATCTTCCCGCCTCATAAAAATCAAATCTTTCCCACTTCACACAACTCCCAAACTTATACACTCACCAAGCTCTCAATACATCTTCCCACCTCATAAAAATCAAATCTTTCCTACTGTGCTGCTCTGTTTCCCTGGCAATGACCGCCACTGGTTCGGAGGAGGTCTCAGCTCTTGACCACATCCGCCACCACCTCTTCGGTGACGACACCCACAAGCCCGCCTTCTCCAACCGCCGCCCCTCAATCACCATCGCCGTCCCCCCGCCGCCGCCGCCGGCGGAGGAGGAGGAGAAGGTCCGCTACCGGGGGGTCCGGCAGCGGCCTTGGGGGACGTTCGCGGCGGAGATTCGGGACCCGGCGAGGAAAGGGTCGAGGGTGTGGCTCGGCACCTACAACACGGCGGCGGCGGCCGCCAGGGCCTACGACCGCGCCGCCTTCCGGATGCGAGGCCGTAAGGCCATCCTGAACTTCCCCCAAGAGGCCGGCCGCGCCCCGACGCCGCAGCCAGCCGGGAACTGCCGTAAAAGGCGCCGGGATAGCTCGCCGGAGCCGGAGAAGAAGGTGGCCATCAAGACGGTGAAGGCCGTCAAGACGGAGATGGAGGCGGTGACGGAGTTTGCAATGTTGCCGTTGACGCCGTCGTTCTGGACGGGGCTTGATTTAGGGGGTTTGTTTAACGTCCCGCCGTTGTCGCCGTTGTCTCCCGTCATGGTTATTTGAGTAATTTCACGCGTCATACAAATTGCGAAATGTGGAGCCATATATGAGAATTCGTTCATTTTTTATATTCAATTTTTGTGTTACATTTCAACGCAGGGTAATGAAGGTAACGACTAATTGTCGTGAATATTAATATTTTTTCCTCATAAAAAATAATTGTGGCTTTAAAAGTTTATATTTATAAATTAATTTATGATGTTGTGGATATAATAATATCTTATTTATGAACGAATACATATTTAATGGTTAGATTTTATAAACCGAAACTAAATCAAATTTCCGTTAAAATCGAACCAAATAGAGATTAAATAGTTTAAAATTAATTAATTTTGTTAGATTTGGCTCCAAATAAAAATATAAATACACACGGGTATATTATAGCATTACCAAAATTGAACCAAATTGATATTTTTATTCATTTTTGGTTTTCATCATATTATGTTCATCCCTACTTAAAAATAATAATTTAATTAAAAATTAAATTACAAAATTGGTCTATTAAGGACGAGGCTGATGATCTACTGTATTGGACTTACATATATGTGAATGTGGTACCTTTTCACAAGTACTTCAATCATTCATGTTTTTAACAAATAAACTAGAGTTTAATTTTTTATTTTTACTCCTAAAACCCAAATGATAACAACCTCTCGGGCTCTATTTGGTTAGTTTGAAACACATGTTAATTATATGAAAATTTTTAATGACCAAATTTACTAAAAGTAACATATATGTGATGTATTTATAAGAAAATTGGTACATGTTCATTATATTTTGTATTAAAATTAACTATAATTACTATAAGTTGAACACTTGCGTGATTTCCTATATAAAAAAATTTTTATTTTTTTCTCTTATATATTTAGATAAAAAAAAGAAAAAATTAATTACATGTGAAAAAATGTACGTGTGACTCTCATAAAATAATTATGATTATTTTATATTTATATTTAGATGTAACTACACTTATTTAAATATAAAATAATTTACTTAATATTATTTTATATATAATTAAATATATCTATTTTTCATGAAGTTAATTATTTCAAAGTATTTATGTTATTTATATTATTTTAATTGTAACCAAACATAATGTATATTTAAAGGCATTAAAATTTTTGAGCTATTTTGACATGCGGTGATTGGATCCTACTAGTCAAATTAGCAAAGTAGCAGGGTCACAAAGTGATTGACTTGTGGTCCCTTGAGAGCGCTCTCCATTACTCGTTACGATAAGAACGATGGAGGAATGGAGATGTACGCTGTGTCAATTCTCAAAGTCAACCACCCCTTTTTGCAAAGGTCAACGATACGGTGATTCGATTCAAAACAGACGTACGTGTAGGAACACCTATTCATCCTATTTCCACGTGAGCTTTCATGCCGACGTGATTTGGTCTGCACGCGCGGAATTTTCATGGGAGCAGTGTTATTTAGACGTTTACAAAGCTATTTCCAAGTAGGAACACCTATTCATCCTACTTCCACGTGAGCTTTCATGCCGACGTGATTCGGTCTGCACGCGCGGAAATTTCATGGGAGCAGTGTTATTTAGACGTTTACAAAGCTATTTCCACGTAAACCGTATAAAATGTCACTCATTAATGCTTTTTTCTTGAATATGTGTACGGACTAGCATGATTGAAAACCAACGTTTAAGATCTATTTTCCAAACCTTTTAATTGAGCCTTTGTATGATGAAAGGGAGAAAATTTTTTGATTTTACCATGTAGGAAAATGAGGTCTAATTATCAAGGAAACAAAAAAAATTTGTATAAAATACCCTCATTTTAAATCATATACTTTAAAAAAAAAAATTCACGTAATTTACCCCTACCCTTAGCCTCGGGCAACTACCCTAGCGTTAAACATGATTGTCCTGGACCAGGTGGCCTGACCTGGTTAATCGGACGGCCTGGCTTGGTTGGCCTAGGTTGAGGGTGGTCCAATCCGATTGACTTAGTACGAGGGCACCTAAATATGGTCATCCGTGGTCACAATCAGCTAAATATGATTACCTTTGCTTAGGAGAGCAACCACGACCAGTATATTAGAAAAAAAATTTATATTAGAGTGTAATTTGTCATTATTGAATTTTTTTCTTTTTCTAATAATTGTGCTTAATTCTCCCAAGTAATAATATAAACAAATATTCTCACTTCCTAAAAAGTTCTTTTTAGTTTAAAAGAAGTTAAATCCATCTACAACATAGAAGGAAAAGAAAAAGGAAAAGGTTTTTTTAATACAATTCAACAAGTTAATTGAGAAAAATAAAATTCAAATAAATTTGGTTTCGGCTGTTTTTTTTTTGTTGGGTTGGGAAATCATGTGCGATCATTTATACTTGTTATTTTCTATGTAGTTTCTTTGTATAGTTGTTTAGGGAATTAGTTAGAACAAATAATATTGTAAAACACAATGAGCAAAGTACCAAAATAATTTTTTTGGAAGTACCAAAATTTATTAAATGTTTTCAATAATATCAAAATTTCATCAATTAATAGATAGTATCTCTTGTATGTATTTCAATGTCCATCCATTCTTATTTTAGTAAACAAAAACCATTAGATATTAACATAAAACCGTATCTGTGTAATCAAAGATAATTTTGTATGCTTTCAAATCAACTAGCCAAGAGACCCATGTAATGTGTGCGGGGATTTTACAAGTTAATTTATTGAAAAGTATTGAGATAAATTTATTAAAAATTTGTGAGTATTATTTGTTCTTAAAAATGCTGTTTTCGGTTATGAATGGAGCAGAATTGAGTATTATTTGTTAAAAAATATTTGAGTAATATTTGTCAAAAAATTATTGTTTGTTAAAAATTATTTGTGTAATATTTGTTAATATATATATATATATATATATATATATGTTGTTTTGAGTATTATTTGTTATTAAAAATTTTGTTCTTATTAGTTATGAATGGAACGACTCTGAGTATTATTTGTTGAAGTTTATTTGAGTAACATTTGTTAAGAATTATGTTGTTATCCGTTATGAATAAAACGACTTGGAGCATTATTTGTTCAAAATTTTGTTGTTGATCAGAACATTTGTTGTTATTTTTTGAGATAGTTTATTGGTTTGAAAGCTATAATTAAAGTCATTATTTTGAGTATTATTTGTTAAAAAAATTATTGTTAATCGGAATATTTACTATGATTTTTTAAGATAATTTATTAGTTTAAAAACTAAAAATAGGGTTGTGTTAGAACACACAGTAACATCCTAAAAATTTTAGTCTAAAAAAGACCGAAATAAGATGTTAAACATAATTTAATTACTAATATACAATTTAGCAGAAGTAAGTTTCAAAAGAATAATTATACCCACTCAACAATCAACAACAATCATAAATATATACATAAACATAACTACTCAACAATTAATAACAATCATAAAAAACATACATACTTATATCCATAAATTTAATAAATATTACTTTTATTTAATAATATTTAAGACTGAATTTAAAATAAAATACTCAAATTATTTTTGGGGTGCTACACGCATCAATGCTTTTAAAGAGGAGGCAGATGTTTCGCCGAAAATTTATTCAAAGTTATTTAGCCTTTATTCTATTTTATTGAAATCTTAATTTTCTTATTTTTTCCACACTATAAGAAATAAATATTTTAACATATCACAATTCATCCCACAATATCCAAATATTCCAAATTAACCGCATTTTATTTCCCCATTCTCTCCTACCAATTTCCCAAAATAGACGCCAAGACAACGCCGCCCGGGCAAACGTTTGGGGCTATTTCCGTCATTTCGGAGTCTTCATCCGCTCCAAAAAGGAGTTTCCCCTTCCATTCTCCGACCATTGTTCTTAGGGTTGTTGGATCGAAAGATTGAGAGGAAAGATGTTCGCAGCGCTCTTCCGAGGTTGTACGCAGGAACCCGATCACCTCCCTTCCACTCAACATCTCCGAAAGGTACCACATTTTTTCACCTTTTCTTGGATTCTTGGGCTGCTCGGTTTGATGCTGTGAAGTGATGGTCCAGACAATAATGGTAGAGTAGGTTGGTTATACACCTAGTGGTTTGGTTAATTTTATTAGGGAGTGCTCTATTTTTTGATTTGGCGTCCTGAAATGATCTGTGCAGTGGCAGATTTTTTATTTCTATTTTTGAAATTTTCACATTTACTCTTGTTAGTGTGTTACAAAGTCTATGATGGCTTTTATTTATTTATTTATTTATTCATTTTTTTTAATTTTGGGTGACAGCTTGATAGTTTGTGTATAAGGATGTAAATGTAATTGTAGGTGAATCATGTAATTCGGGGTTTTGAGATCTAATTTGGTGTGTTGTTTTTGGCATTTAGACTATGGATATGTTGGAAGAGAAGGAGAATGTGTTGCACAAGAAGATTCTTTTGGAAACTGAAAGGGCCAAGGAATTTAGCAAGGCCAAGAATAAGCAAGGTCTTTTTAAACAGCTTGGAGTTTTTTTTTTGCTTGTTAATCGTTGGTATGTCCGGAGTGTGGAGCTGTATTTGAATTTTTTTGGTAGGTTATGGCGGGCTATGTGCCAACTTCGAAATGTGAAATTATGTTTGATTGTTGAAGAAGAGTGGTTGTATTAGCCTATTAGGCTTGTAAGGGGGTGGTAATTGATTCACAAGTAGATCTATTCAATATTTGACAACATATAGTTAAGAATATCTAAGTGTGCATGAACAGTCAAATATATAGTTAAGAAGACAGGATGATTTGCTGATGGATTTGCCAATAGTATGGGCTTAGAGCTATTTTTAATCTGATTTTGAAATTTTTTATATTATTTATTTCTTGTGATAGTCCTATACAATGGATGTTGAGAGTTGTTTGATTTAGTTTATGTAAGATAAGAATATTAACTTTACTGTATATATTCTCTGTCACCAGCCGCTCTACAATGCCTGAAAAGGAAGAAATACTACGAAGGCCAAATGGAGCACATTGGCAGTTTTCAGATGCGCCTTCATGCTGAGGTAAAATTTGGTCAATGCAATTAATAATAATGCTTAGTTGCTGCATGCTATCTTCTACTTCTTCAATATTTTGGGAAATGCCTACAGGATGAGAGGTTGACAGAGATGATTGCTAAGAACTCTGGGCAAGATATAAAGGCCAATGTTAAAGGGAGCTTCTGGAAAGGAAGTGTAAGTCGTGCATAAAGATGATACCCTTTCATGATTATTTAAAATGCTATTGTAGCCCTATTATAATAAGGAAGGAGAAGGGGATCCAAGGAAATATTTGGTTTTGAAGTTTTTTTCAGTTTATCAGCTGCAATATTTGGAATATTAATTAATTTGCATTGCTGCAGCGGAAGAGCAGCAGTTTCAACAAAAGATGAATTCCCATGGACTAAGGGCCAAAAGCAGTGTATACATGTACATATATTTTTTTCTCCTACCAAGTATCGAATGAAATGTAGAGCCTGGATTGAAGCACGGACAAAAGAATCTGCTGTGCGAGTCTCAAATCCGAATGATAAAAATATTGGTACATGACTAAACTCTGATATTTGCACTTGTAATCGAGATGCAATTATCTTTAGCCATTCCGAAACTTCAAATTGGAATTGTTTCTTGTTGCCTTGTTGTAAAGATATTTGCATTTTGTTGCTTTTAAAGCCATACAACCACTCTTGTACGGTTGTACCTTCTTTTGTCAACAATCCATGTAGTAAATGGTTTATATTTCCATTTTAAAGATTTTATGGCACACTCTGATCTGTTTATCTGCAACGCTTACTCGGGTTGGTAATCAGTTTTCAGTCCCATAATAAGGGGAAATTGGTGAGCAAGCTGGATGCAATAATTCTTTTTTTTTTCTTTTTAAACTTTTGTTGCATTTGTTAAATTTGACTCAAAATGGGCCATCTTTCATGGACTCTTTTTTTATGTCTTTGCCCGATTGGTTAAGAATTAAGGAGAGTTTTTTATTAAAAAAGGGGATTTTTTGAATTATCGGATGGTGGGAAAATAGGCCTAATTATCATAAAAAATGAAAATTATAAATAGTTTTAAATGCTTTCAATATTAAATTTAATAATTTTTCAAATAACAGGGTCAGCCTCCACCGGTAGACCGGTGTGGCCGACGGCCGGATTTGGCCATTCTCTGCTGGAGATTGGCTGCACCGGGCAAGTATTGGCGCCAACCAGGTAAGGTTTGGTAGGTGACAATGGTGCTTGGACGGGCAGGTCTTTGCGATCAACTCCTTGCATCTAAAACATTCATCAAAAGAGTTCAATGGTTGGATATAGTTTTGTCAGTGGGTCAGTTCGATCCGGTCAAATTCTATCTAATATTAAATATCCGAACTCGAATTTAAATATGCACATAATTAATTTTTTAAAAATTTAGCCACGACCCTGATTTAGCAAACTCGAATTTGAACCAAATGCAAGCTAATAATGCATTACATAAATTTATATAAAAATGCTAAAAAAATAAAAAAAATTTATGATAATTATGGTTATTTGTAATAATAATATAATATATTTTTATAAAGAAAAATTAAAAATTAAAATGAATATTAAATATTTGTTGGGTTTATTATCTTTATAAATTAATTTGTTTGCACGTCAATTTTGTTTCAAGTTTTTGGAGTTTTAAATTATATCCATCACTATGGAATAGGTTGTGAATGAAAAAAATGTAATGAAATTTCCATGAAAATCTAACAAGTGGAGGTTGAACTTATTTCTTAACACATTCTAAAAATTGATAACTAATTAAAGAAAAAATCAATATTTTTATCATGAATTATTATATTTAAATTTCAAAATAAAATTACTTCCTTTAAATTAACTAAATAAAGTCAAATAGATTAAACTACATCAGGTACTGTTTATATTAGATTTTATAGACTTTTCTAATAAAAAAGGGTAAAAATATAAAACTGATATTAAGAGGCGTGGGAATTAGACGATTAATAAGGATATGCAACAAACTTTATACATGAAATAATAAAAGGCACGTGGCAAACAGTGCGAGTAATCAAAGGCGTTTAGTATCTGGTAATAATAACATATATATTATAAAAAAATATTTTTCTAATTTTAAATTTTATTTCAAGACTATAATTACAAAATTTTTAAATATTTTACTTAATTCATGATTTATCAATTCCAAATTTATAATTAATATTATTAAGTATCTCTAATTTTCTACAAATTTATCTCTATCTATCAATATATCCACTTAAAATAATGAAATAAAGAAGTCTTTCATGTCTCTCTCACACTTTTTTGATATATTTTTATTGAATTTAGATAACTTTAATTAGAGACAAAGTCTAAATTCAATTATTTTTATTAATTTTTTTAAGGTTGCTCTAGGAAATTCGATTTTCTAATCTAAATTCAATTCTCTCTCCTCCTCCTCCCCACCCCCCCCCCCGCCTCCTAAAAGATACATACTTTTGCTTGGATTACTTTCATGAAAATTTCTCAGCCCTAAATTTCTTCCATATCGTAATTCTTTCGGACAAAAACACAATTCTTCAATAACTTCATAAAATTTCACATTTTTCCTATTAATTTAAGTTTTAACAGAAGAGTCAGCTCTATGCCAGTTTATTTATTAATAATTTATGGATAAGTAACATTTGTTAATAATATTTTTTTATTATTTATGTATGTGAGGATCTGGAAGACCGAGGAATGTTGGAATTGCGAAGGAGCAGTAATACAACTTGCAAATATGTACTTGTGGAGGTTGAATGAGAAAGTGATCTGATGAATTTATGTGAATGGGGGTAGTTGAATGTTTTAATGTTTGATTACATGAATAATCTGTACTTGTGATATTATTATGATTTGAATTGAATAGGATAAGCTAACGGGGTCGAGACCCGATTCAAGATGAAGAAAAATAATAATAATGGAAATGTTGATAGAAAAACCTCATGTTCTAAGATAAAATCTAAGTATCTCATCTATGTAATAAATATTTTCATCATCATCTTGAGACGCTGGGGTTAGATTTAAGTCGGTTTAATCAAATCAAGTAGATTAACGAACGGTTCAATTGCCGGTAGTAATTTTAGATTCTCAAGTGAACCGAAACGGGTTGTTACAATTATCGAGAATTATGGAAATGTGATTGCTCTTTCGTAATATAAATATGAACTTTGTGTTGCTTAGGAACAAATTTAAAAATTGTAATTGTCAAAAAAATACTATATGGCATTTGGTTGCAATAAAAAATTTTCTATAAACTCTTTCGATAATTTTGTCACAATTCATTTATTTCATTATAATTATAAAAATGGGGAGAATTGATAAAACTAGGTTTAGCAAGGAAAGAGAAGAGGGATGAAAATAGATAGGACTTGACATTTTTTCTTAAACGTTTTGTTAAATATTTTAGAAACAACCTTTATTACTTTATATTTTGTTCAAGTTTTGTCGAGCTTTATTTTTATCCACTATCATTACGACTTTATATATTGATAATAAATAGGCTCAAAATAATGCAACAAAACGCCGGGCATACGAACTTCTTGAGGTTGGGCCTGGACATGGAGTCTACCAAACTGGTTAATTTTATCGTTTATTGATAACTACTGTTACTAATTTTGGCCAATTTTCTTTAAAAAAAATGGTGACCACGAACAAAACCTTGTTCAAGAATTTACCAAATGATCACTCTATCTAGGATTCATTTGGTCTTATCCCTATAGATACTTGGAAACTCGTTTACCAAATTAAAAAAGGTTGTCCGGTTCATTGTCTTAGGGATCAATCCTAAATTAGGATTTTGTAATTATAAATAATAAAATTTTAAATGGCCAACTACAAATATCAAATTTTGATTGGCCAAATACATTTATAGAAGATGAGCAACCACAAACATGCATTCAAAACACAAATTCATTGAAGTGATCCGCATGTTGTCGATCAATCTGGCCATCTCCTTGTCCAGAACTTTCTTTACAGCCTTATCGGATTGTAAAAAGCTTGGCTGGTTCGTTGAGGCGAGGAGTCGTGCCCACATTCGATCAGTTTCACAGTATTCTGGACCTCTGTCTGCCAAAGCACAATACAAAGCAGAACTGAGTATGAAAGGGAAGATTGTCCAGTGTGCTCATCGTCAACATCTATATCAGATCTTAAATTATGGCAGCTCTGAATTCAAGATCTACGCAGGCAAAGCGTAAGTCAACTTCACTTTCATTGGTTCAAATGGAACAAGAATAAGAAGTCGAGACTCAAAGCCATCCCATCTCTTCGGAGACATCCTGTAAAAGACTCAAAGCCAACCCTTATGCAGATCATTAATCAGGTACTTAGTAGGAAAGCTAAACAAGAAAGCCTGAGAGTCTCTTATCTACAGGGTTGTTAGTTTTGACCAAAGTTACCGACTTCTTCTGTTTATTTATCCGAGGCCAAGATCCAAAAAGAAACCACACCGAATACAACATATATATGAAAGAAATTTCTAGAAATGATTAAACGATTGGACGGAAAGGAACTTACTGATATTGGAATATATGCATGCCTACTGTTCTCAGGTCCTACTGTAAACCCTGCATATCCTGCCATTGCTCCAGGTACAGCACCATGCGCAAGAAGGGTGCAGTAGATATTGTGTGATGCATTACTAGGAATGGCACGGATCATATATGTTGGGTCTGCAAACCATAGTGTCAAATATGAATATTTCTTGAAGGAATGAAGATTTATATCCATTCCATACAATAAAAGCCGCTGTAAGTCCCGTAAACAGGATCAATGAAGTTAATCTACATGCAGTCGTCAATTGTCACGAATAGTTTTTAAAGCACAAATATAGTTTTCGTCTTGTTTAGCCAGGTGACTCGCAATGTTGAAACCCATGTAAGTATCTTGAGAGTAGCAGAATTTCAATAAATTACCTAAATTTTTATAGGAATACTTAACATTTAAATATGTTAGGATAATTATTCTTATTTTTAATAAAAATATAATTTATTTTTATAATTTATTTTTTAAAAAATGAATATTTTTCGAGTTTCGGTCTATCTGACCCTGAATTTGATAAGAAAGAGATAATGTTATAAATCCGAACTCCCAAACCCAGATCCGATATAATTGAACTCGAATTCGATATTTTAAGGTTCCTTATTTACACGGATTGTCAGCAACAGTAGTTGGATATTAGGGTTCATAATATATAGTTTGTCCAAATTTAGTTGTCAAAGCTTTAATAGATGAATGTGGTTTTTATGTTGTGTTTTTATCATCGTTGACCTGTTTGAAGCTTGCCTCTACTGTAGGCACCTTCCATGCAGAGTGGGCATTTTGTTCATTTTCTTTGTGTAATTATCTTTACGGTTGAATGCTCTATTCTGTGGCGCATTTTCAGCTTGTCTTATTTTCAGATCTTTTCTGGTCAGTTGGCAAGTGTATTGATATGTTTTTTTCTTCTTTTTTTTTCAGGGTAATATAATAGCACGGGGAGTTATTGAATTTTTTGATGGAGGTCCTCCTGTGAGATCATATTGTTTTCATTCTGATTTCACTATTTCATTTCTAGCATTACTGGTCCAACCTAGTGACCTCTAAACATGATGCGGGATAAATTCAACAATTCTCCCCCTCATATGTCATACCACTTGAATCATCTCCCTTTCACCACATGCTATGTCTACATGTTATAGTGAAGTTCTACGAGACTCACTACATGCTAGGCCCACATATTAACTAACCAGGCTCTGGTACCACTGTTGGGCCTTATGGGCCTCCAAAAGGAACTTAAAACAAGTTTCATGGGTTTCTCTTAATACAAAACCTAACTTAAAGAAGAAAGCTTTTTTATTACCCTATATACAAATCTACAATCACTTCTAAACATGATGTGAAATAAACACAACAATTCTCCCCCTCACCGCATGTGGTTAATACTAATTTTGTAGAAATTGTAATAAATTGATATTGGGGAGTTTGTTCTCCTGTGGATATTTTATGTATTAAAGTTGGGATATAGTGAATTTGATCTGGTCGTTTGCCCCGTGGTTTTTTCCCCAAATTTGTGGTTTTTCACGCAAAATGGGTTTGTTCATTTTGGTTGGTATTTCTTTTTGCCTATGTCTATTTCAATTGGTACATCTCTCATCCTTACTTGTTGAATGAAGATTTTGTTTGGTTAATCCCAAATAGTAGTATCAAAGCCAAGAGGTTTGTAAGTTTTGGTTGTTGATATTTGATATCCGCTAGGTGTTCGACGAAATTTCGAAGAGCCTAGTTGATGTGTTTGTGATTTATATTTTAACAAGATGACTAATGAGAAGTATATTAAGATAATATCTCTTAAGGGGCTGAGTAACTGGCACTATTGGAAAGGAAAGATGATTGATCATTTATATTCCAATGATTTATATGAACCTATCACTGGTCAAAAACTTATAGAGGTGACTGATAAAGACTGGAATAAGTTGGATAGAAAGACTATGGCTTGTTTGAGACAATGAGTACATGAAGTTGTGTATCATCATGTTTCTGAATTGACATCTTCAAAAGCTATATGGGATAAACTCCAAAAGGTTTATGAGAGGAATATTGCTGGCAACAAGACCATTTTGATAAAGAAATTAGTGAACTTGAGGTATAAGGATAGAAGTGACATAAGTGAGCATCTCAATGACATGAAGAGTATTATTACTCAATTTGCCAAGATGAAGATGACTTTAGATAAGGAATGACAAGCTATCCTGCTCCTCAACACATTGCCAGAGTGCTAAGAAACATTGATGATCTCTTTGAGCAATGCGGCTTCAGATGGAAAACTCACAATGGACATGATAACAAGTAGTTTACTGAATGAGGAGGTGAGAAGAAAATTTCTACCAAACATGGTCAAGGAAGGTCTAAACCTAAGAAGACACTTGAAGTGTTATTATTGTGACAAGACAAGTCATATAAAAAGAATTGTTGGAAGCTCAAGAAAAACTTGAAAAAGAAGGACAACAAGGATCAAGGAGAAAAGAATACTAATGTTGTACATGATGATATAATGATTCTTTCTATTTGTGGGAATGGTTGTTTGATGACTGATTGTGATGCTAGTTGGGTAGTTGACTCGAGAGCATTATTCCATGCAACTCCAAGCAGAAATTTCTTTACTGCCTATGAACCTTCAGATTTGGGTATAGTGAAGATGAGAAATAGTGATACTTCCAAAATTATGGGGCTTGGAAATGAGCATATAGTAACAAATACAGGTTACAAATTGGTGCTTAAAAATATCAGACATATTTCAGATTTGAGGATGAGTTTGTTGTCAACTAGAGTGCTTGATGATGAAGGATTTGGTTCACAATTTGCCCAAGGTGTATGAAAATTTGTAAAAGGTTCTCTGTTGTTGCTGAAGGGATTAAGTATTGTAGTTTGTACAAGATTGAGACGAGTCTAGTTTGAAGGGAGGTTAATATCTCCTCACTTGATTCCACTATTGATATGTGGCACCATCGATTGAGACACATGAGTGAGAAAGGACTAGAGATGTTGAAGAAGCTAAATTTTCTTACCAAGGTTAAGGACATCAAAATTAATCCTTGTGACCAATGTTTTGTGGATAAACAATGTAGGACATCCTTTGTAAGCACAAGTATAAGAAAGTCAGAAGTTCTTGAGGTGGTACAATATAATCTGTGTGGGCCTATAGAGGTAAAATCTCTTGGCAGATCTATTTATTTTGTCACTTTTATTGATGGTACTTCTAGGAATGTGTGGGCTTATTGCATGAAAAATAAAAGTGATGTTTTTGGCATCATTAAAAATTTTCATGTATTGGTTGAAAGAGAAACCGGTAAACTCTGAAAATGCCTTAGAAGTGATAATGGTGGTGAATATTATTTTGTTGAGTTTGATGAATATTGTAGCAAACATGAAATTAGGAATGAGAAAACGGTTCCTTATACTCCTCAACATAATAGAGTGGTTGAAAGAATAATTAGGATCATCTCTGAGAAGATTAGAAGTATGTTGTTTTTAGCTAAGTTGCCTAAAAGCTTCTCAGGTGAGGCCATGAGCACAACTTGTTATTTAATTAATAGATCTCTCACATATGCTTTGGATAATAAAATACCAGAAAGGGTTTGGAGTGACAAAAATATCAGTTATTCTCATTTGAGAGTCTTTGGTTAGAAGGCTTTGCACATGTGCCCAAGGAACAAAGGGTTAAGCTTGACTTTAGAGTTGTGAAATATATTTTTCTAGGATATGGTGATGATAAGTTTGGATACAAATTTAGGGATCCTAAGAATAAAAAATTGATTCGAAACAGAGATGTAATTTTCAGGGAGGATCAAACAGTTGAGGACTTCGGCAAGGAAGAAGTTCCTCAAACAAAATCTCAAGAAAGCTTAAAAAAGATAAAAAAACATTCAACCTCAACTAGAAGTGAAGAGGAAGTTCAGGATGACACAATTATTTTCCCACCTAGTGATGATGGGGATGAGGATGAGGTAACTCATGATATTTCTAATGAGTTTGTTAATGATGTTGGACAGGAACATGCTAATTCTGATCAAGGGCAGCCAACTAATGTGAGGAGATCAACTCGTGAACTAATTTCATCAAGAAGATATCCATCATTAGAATATGTAAAAATCATTAAATGTGGAGAATCAGAAAATTTCAGTTAGGTCAAAGCTCATGTATAAAAGGAGAAGTGGTTGAAGGTAATGTAAGATGAGATAAAATCTTTACATAATAATCATACCTATAAGTTGGTGGATCTTTCTAAGGGGAAGAGAGTATTAAAGAACAAATAGGTCTATAGGATCAAACATGAAGCAAATAATACACAACCAAGGTATAAAGTAAAGTTGGTGGTGAAGGGCTTTGAATAGAAGAAAGGTATTGATTTCGATGAAAATTTTTCTCTATTTGTTAAAATGTATTCTATTAGAATTGTTCTAGCTTTGATTGCAAGTTTGGATTTAGAAGTTGAACACTTAGATATGAAAACGACCTTTCTTCATGGTGATCTTGAGGAAATCATATACATGGAACAACTAGAGGGTTTTAAAGTCAGAGGAAAAGAATAGATGGTGTGCAGACTGAAAAAAGTTTGTATGGTTTGAAGCAAGCTCCTCGACAAGGGTACAAAAAGTTTGATTCCTTTATAGAAAACAATGGGTACAAGAAGTCTATTTCTGATCACTATGTGTTCATCAAGAGTTTTGATGATGGTGACTTTATTATTCTGTTGTTTTATGTGGATGACATGTTGATTGTAAGATATGATGGAGCCAAAATTACAAGTTTAAAGAAGAATTTAAACAAATCCTTTGAAATGAAAGATTCGTGATCGGCAAAGAAAATCTTTGGGATATCTATTTGGCATGACAGGGGAGTTAAAAAGCTTTAGATGTCACAAGAAAAGTACATAGAAAAGGTGTTTGAAAAATTCAACATAAAAGATGCAAAGCCGGTTGAAGTTCTACTTTGGGGTCACTTTAAGTTGAAGAAAAGTGACTTAAGTGAAACATAGATGAAGGAAATTACAAAGGTTTCTTATACTTCTACGGTTGGTAGTTTGATGTGTGCTATGATTTGTGCAAGGCTAGATATAGCATATATAGTTAGAACAGTTAGCAGATATTTAGCAAATCCAAGCGAAGAACATTGATAAGTAGTTAAATAGATAATGAGGTACTTGTGAGGTACGTCCAAAATGTGTTTATGTTTTGGAAGTGATAAATCTTTATTGGTTAGCTACACCGATGGAAACATGGCAGGTGACTTGAAGACAAAATAGTCAACATCTGGGTTTGTTGTTAATTTGCTAATGGGGCTATGTATTGGCCATTTAGGTTGTAAAAGTGTATTGTATTATCTACAACTGAAGCCGAATTTATAGCTATTACAGAAGCATGCAAGGAGATGCTATGGACGAAGAGATATTTGAATGAAATTGGTGTCAAAACAGGAGAAATACATTCTACACTGTGATTGCCAGCCATAGTGTAATTTACCAGAGTAAGAATTCAAGTTTTCATTTACGGAGCAAACACATTGATGTAAGATATCACTAGATAAGAGATATGTTTGAAAGTAAAATTCATACTGAAAGGAATGTTTTAAACATGATGACTAAAGTTATGTTAAAAGATGAACATGTTACTACAGGAATGGAGCAGGCATGGATAGAGCTTCTCATGCTGGCTAGAAGTATTTCATAGAGTCAGGAAAGAAAGGTTTGTTGGGTTGTCCCTCCTCCGTAAATACATGAAATTGAAACCCTATTTTGGGAAAAAACCAAGATTATTTAGATTTGTTTTGTTAAAAGAAATAAAAGTAATGTCAAGTGCTTTTCTTCTTTGGGTTTTTAGTTTTGGAGAAAAAAGGCTATAAAAAGAGAAGAGAAAAATTGTGGATCGATGAAAGGTGAATGTTTTATTGAGATTCACTTGCAATTGTGAATGTTAACTTTGCCAAGTTATTAATTTGTAATTCATTATTCTCTATTTTTTTCATTTGTGGTTAATACTAATTTTATAAAAATTACAATAATTTGGTAATGAGGAGTTTGTTCTCCTATGGATATTTCCTGCATTAAAATTATGATGTAAATTTGATCTGGCCGTTTGCCCCGTAGGTTTTTCCCCAAATTTATGGTTTTTCATATAAAATTAGTTTTTCTATTTTGGTTGATATTTCATTTTGCCTGTGTATTTATGATAGTTTGTCTATTTCAATTGGTATATCTCTCATCCTTACTTGTTCAACGAGGATTTTGTTTAGTTAATCCTAACAGATAGGTTATATGATGAATGTTAATATTGTTGTTTGGTGAAGAAATTTTAGTTCTACTTAGAAGTGTGCAGACAATAGAATTTTTAGGCCATAGAAAGCTGTATTTTTTGTATGGGAATTACTGTATTTTACTTGACAATGCTATTATATTTTTAAAGATTGCGCTTGCTTTTTCCTTAAAGAATTGCTCATAGTGCAGCACGTCATTAAATTCTGTTTTGGTGACTTGAATTATCTCCAATGGTCAGGCCTATCATTTATTTGGTTGTATACTTCCAGTATAGCTGATGTGAATATAACTCTTTCTTCTTTTTTATTTTTACTTTGGAATTTCATTACAGGTAGTGTAAATGTAAAGTTTTTCGCATATAAAGCAAAATATGGTTAATTTTGATGGTCTTTGTAAAATTTGCCTGCCTCTTTCACTGGACATTCCAAACTATTTGAAAGGTTGTAGATTTCTTCCAAACTTAACAATGAGGTTCCTGATTTGAGGAATGCAACATATAAGAACAGGTTCAGCAGTTTGCACACATTGGTCCTCATCATGGTATGGGGAAGAGATTTTTTTCATGGGTTTCATGTCTGCGATTGTTCATTTGTGTTTTAATCTGACCTCTTTTTCTTTGACTTTGACAGTTCGAACATGATACAATTCTCATTCCGCGTGAAACATCTTGGTTTGGATACTATCCTGATGGTTCCTTCAGCCAAGCGCTGCCTCCACCAGAGGTAAATTTCTAGACTCTCTTGCATTTATGCATTACAATGTATATCTTTATCGAACAAGGCAATTTCTCTCTGCGGACAAAGCTCTACGTTGAAGATTGGATTGGCTTGAAAACATTAAACTTTGCTGGAAAGGCCAAATATACAACTGTCCCTGGAAACCATCTTGGAATTTCTCGTTGTGACATGAAAAAGCATATTTTGCCATACTTGGTTGACGATCGAGAGCCATCATTTACCATTGGTCCATTGCTGAGAAGCGTATATCACTGTCCGTGGAAACCATCTTGGAATTTCTCGTAGTGACATGAAAAAGCATATTTTGCCATACATGGTGGACGATCGAGAGCCATCATTTAACATTGCTGAGAGGCGACTAAAGCGACCTGTGAAACATCATTCATATCTGATGCTATGAAGGAGATTATTAGAATTGTCGAAGGCAGGCATTTGCTTTCTAGTTCTGGTTCCCTACCGTCCTTGTTATTTTACTGCTTAGTTTTACACCTATAATCATTGCTGCAAACTTGCTATCAACTGTTAAATATGGAAGCATACACAGTGTGCAGGGTATTATGTTAAACCTTCCTATTGTGTTAGTTGCAATGATACTAAGTTGCAATGATATTAAGCTGCAATTAGTTGTATCATACATGACCGGGAGTAAAAATACTGACTATCAACTGTTTGTAAAGCTGTTTCATGGGCTCTAACAATCGCATTGAGAAATATAAATTGCATTGTTTCATATAATCACACACAATTCAAGTCATTTGCATACTTAGCACCACGACAGCGCTTTACAATCACTTTATCATTATTCCCGACAAGATGGAAAACCAGAACTGTTCTATCCAGAAACGAGTGCATTAATCAGAAGTAATCCAACGAGGCTCTTCGAAGCGGCCCCGGAGCTTGTCTCCGTGCCGGCCATCACTCCCCTGCAGCTTCAGCCGCCCCAGCCTGGCCGCCAGCCCATCCTCTTCGGCGTACCAGGCCGGAGTTCCATCCTCATATGCATTCCATGTTAGTCGTCGGAGCTCACTGCCATCCAGCCTCGACACAAAGAGCTCACCGTATGGTTGGAACTGGTTTGGCAGTGACACCGGCTCTGCTGTCACGCCGGCTAAGTTGGCTGTGAACAGAAGCCATTGTGAGTCCGGACTAAAACAAACATGGTTGATTCTCTCCTTGTCCGCGTCCAGACTGCCCTCAGGACCTGCCAGATAGATCCGCTTTAGACCCGTCCCGTCGGGTCTGACCAAGTAGATGCTGAAGGCTTCCGAATTGTCCGGATTATGCCGGTTTGACGAGAATGCAATGAACTGTCCATCCGGAGACCAGCTGGGCATTGTGTCGATCCACGCTCCGTCCGTCAGCTGCCTAACATTTCCCCTTCCCCTTCGAATTCCCCATTCACGGCATCGATAATGTATAAGTTCTTATGGCCGGAGCGGCCGGACCGGAAGACCAGCGACTTGCCATCGGGGGAGCAGGAGGGGAACGCATTGTTGCCCGTCTCCTCCTTTGTCAATATCGTCACCTTTGCCGGGACCTCATCGCGGTCGTCCGTTAGATCAGACGGATCGAATGAGACCCGTGCAATTTGGACCGTCACACGGGCCGACTCGAAAATCGGTCCGACCGACGTGTACACCACCCCTTTCTCGGCTGGACTCCAGGACGTATAAAATGCCATCCGATCCTTAACCAGCGTCCACCTCTTCGACCCGTCCAACCTCAAAACCCGTACACCGCGTGCCTCGTCCAGATCTTGGTTGATTGCGATTAACTCCCTGTCCGGAGAAATGGACGGGAAGAACCCATTTACCCGTACCAACGACATTCCCTCCACCGGCGACGCCACCGCCTCGAGGTGTGGAATCGTCAACTCGGCCGAGTCCAAATCCGAGTCCGACTCGCCACGGAATCGGTGGTAGCCCACCAATGTGCCCGCCGGCGAGAAGAAGGGGTTGTAGTGGTGGAGGTTAGGGTTCATCTTCTCCGTCACCGGCGAGAACGACGCCGAGTCGACGTCGAAGATCTCGATGTGCCGGAACTTCGTCCCCGGTCGGCGGGTGGCGACGGCGAGGCGTCGGCCGTCGCAGGAGGCCGCGGGGGTGAAGGCGTGCAGCCCCGGCGGGGTGATCCTCCTCGGGCTCGCGATCGCGCCTCGGGTTACGAGGTTCTCCGGCAGGTCGGATCGGAAGATGCTCCACCACCCGTCGTCGGCCTTGCGGTGGAAGAAGACGACGGAGTCGCCAGCCCAGGCCGGCCACCCGCCGCCCTCGGCGACCACCGTCCTCGCCGCCGGGTCGGCCACGGGGAACACGACGACGTCGGTGCGGAGATCCTGGAAGTCGCGGGTGTCCCACGGCCGTCCACCGTAGGACGCAACGGCGACGAGCCTCCCTGACGGCGACACCGCGGGGCTGTAATCGACGACGCCGGGGAGTAAGGCGCCGTGCCCCTAGCCGCCGCCTGGGCGGCGGGCGGTGCGAGGTCGAGCGAGTAGACAGCGGAGGAGCTCTGGAAGGGGGCGGAGGCGGGGTCGTGGGCGGAGACGAAGAACAATCGGCCGTGGTTGAGGGAGGGGCGGTCGAGGAAGAGGTGCTGGGGACGGCGGTAAGGCGGTCGGGGCCGGCGGCGCCGGGGCGGAGGAGGTAGAGTCCGGGGAGCCGGCGCGCTCGGAGACGAAGGCGAGGGTGGGGGCGGCGGCGTCGCCGGAGAAGTGGCCA
>JAURVB010000981.1:0-37211 GCA_033002965.1 Piper betle
CATCAACTGAAGGTGGGCAACAATTTGAATTAAACATGGAAGCAAGTCAGCACATAGCGGGAAATGTGCGCGAAAGAATCCAACAGCTCGAAGCAGTGTTGAATGAAGGAAATGAAGGAGGAATTACTCCAAGAAGAAGCATGTTGACCCGAGAAGATCAAAGTCCAAGAAGCAATGAAGAGGTAAACCAACCATTAGAAGCCAAACAAGTGCTTTTGACAGCAACAAATCAGCTAAGTGGAGGACAAGTACTGAATCAAGCAATTGAAGAAAGATTCTGCCAAAGTGAAGAGCGGATGCAACGAATTGAGGATATGATACAACAAGTGCTCGCCCAGATGCAACGGGCTAGTGCTGCAAACGGGAGCTCGTCAAGAAGAGAAGACGACCATCCCACACAATGTCCAACAATGGACCAACCCCTGGAGGCTAGACAGATGTCTTCAACCTCTGAAAATCCAATTGTATCTACCTCACTCCCAGCTACTGGCACAACATTGAGGGATCAAGCTAACATCCCTCACGAAATCAACAATTTGTTTCTCATTTCAAGTACTGAGTCCACCCACCTAACATCTACAACTTCAACTTCGTTGCCCAAACAGATTTGGATGCAACACTATCCCACTATGCAACCGAATCGGACTGAACATAGTTTACTCCCTCACTCAACATGGTTTCCACAACCACCGTATTACCAACCGCCATACCCATACCAGTGGTATAATCCTGCATGCTCCCAACAACTATCTTCTATGGTGTTTCCGCCATCAATCACCACCACGGTACCCATCCCAATAGTACCGTCAGCAATGCCAATAAGTCAAATGTCAGTTCCTATTACAGATTTACCAGCA
This sequence comes from Piper betle, assembly GCA_033002965.1. NCBI lineage: Eukaryota > Viridiplantae > Streptophyta > Magnoliopsida > Piperales > Piperaceae > Piper > Piper betle. The sequence continues at coordinate 858 of JAURVB010000981.1, forward strand.
AGTTAGCCACAAGCCCAATTGCCAACCATGTCAGTAGCACCAATGTCAGACCTTTGTTATGAAGAGTTGAAAGCAGAAATGGATGCACAAGCCGCACTTATCACTGCATTGATTGGAAAGAAAGATAAAGAATCAAGTGAAGCGACAAAGCGTCTTCAACCATTAGCTGATGAAGTCTACACAGAGGTTTTTCCTGAGAAGTACAAGTGCCCAACCTTCACGAAGTTTGATGGAGATGGCAACCCTGAAGATCACATCACAATCTTCGAGATTGAGTGTGGAACAATCTCGACAAATGAAAAGTTAAAGTTACAACAATTCCCAGCTTCTCTCAATGGTAATGCACTTAGATGGTTCAACAATCGCCCACCCAGATCAATCAGATCATGGGAGGAACTCATCGAGCAATTCACAGCTCATTTTCAGTCAATCGATATCCCGATAAAGATTGAGCATTTAAGGCAATGTCAGAGAAAACCAGGTGAAGAATTTGCTACATATGTAAAAAGATTCAGAAGCCTTTCATCCGAAATGAAAGAGACTCCAGAGATCAAGGAGCTTGTAAAGATTTGTGCGATGAATGCTGGATCAGCAGCTTGGTTCCTGAGTGCTGCACAATGCAACACATTTGAAGAACTCTTTGAAAGGGTGCTGATATATGAGGAACTCAACAGAATTTCAACTTCAACAAAGAATAAAGGAGCATCAAGCAATGCAGTCACCAAGCTTGGTCACATGGATCATGAGTGGAAAGTGAAGACTAAGAATGGAAGTGAAAATCCAAGATATACACCTCGAGAGTCTCGACAACAGCGTGAATGGAGGAATATTAAAGATTACACCTTCAACACTGGAGATACTGAGAGATGGTTTGACGTGTTGAAGAGCAAAGGAAAGATCACACCATGGACTCCAAAAAATTTGCCAAAGCCAGAAGATGAAAAGAACGAAAATTTTTGTCGATTTCACCAGAGGTTAGGTCATTGTACGGTGAAATGTCGAGACATGATGGAGAAGATCCAAGAGTTACTTAACAAAGGTGATATAAAGTACAAAACTTCAACTGCCAATGTGATGACAGTGAGCCACTCATCTTCACTAATGAAGTCTCAAAAGAGAATGGAAAAGCTAGATGAAGGAAGGAAAAATGAGAAAATGGATGCCCCGATGGTTAAAGTCAATGACATGGAAATGCCACCTGTTTCCACTAAAGAAGTGAAGAAGGTTCCCTACATCTCCAACGATGCATGAGTTTGAAGTTCAAACTGATCAAAAAATAAGACTTTGCGAAGGAAAGGAGCTCGATAAAGAAAAGATAGAAGATCAGCTTGTTTTTCAAAGAACTTCGACTCAAGAAGAAGTTAAATTGAAGGATTCAATGCAATATGGAAAGACAAAACTTCGCCTGATTTGCAGTTATGGCGGAAAGATAGCGATCCAAGGAAGGAAGAGACATTACATTGGAGGAAACACACGACTTGTTATAGTGGATCGTGATTGTTCTTATTCAAGTCTTGTTACTCGAATCAAGAGTACATTTTCTACTAGCAGCCCTTTCATGATCAAGTGTCAGCTACCAGGTGAAAGCTTGAAGTACCCTATCACAATTGCTAGCAATGAAGACTTGACAAATATAATCGAAGAGCAAGAGGAGTTCAACACAAACACAAGATCAACTTCTCGCCTTCATTTCTTTGTATTACCGAAGAAATCAAGATCACCATCCAACTCGACATTGGACAAGAAGTTGGGGCTGTCAATCGAAATTACTACTCCTAAAAGGTTTAAAAGAGAAGCCAACAACTCAACAAATAGTACGAGGCATCACAAAAGAACAAGGTCTCCCCCATATCATAGAAGGAAAAGAAGACATCATGAGATCTTCTCGCCAAAGAAGCTAGATGCTAAGAAAGAGAAGTCACAGCTGAGAGTAGAAACGAAATTGTCATTCCCCCATTGCTACCCAAATCTAAAAAGTAAAAGGAAAGAAATATGGATTTGGAGACCACGGTTGTCGAGCAAAGAAGTCACTCTCCTAAATCAAAATAATGGGCAGTTATCACACAGTGACCCAGAAGGGGTCATCCTAGCTTGAGAGCAAAATATTATTCTTCGAAAAAAAACGAAAAAAGGAGAAAATGCAAAAAAAGAAAAAAAAGAAAAAAGCAAACTATATTTTTTGCCGATTCTTCTTTCCAAGTTTGCGAAAAATCGACAAGGGGGCTAATGTTTGTACATATTTATCCGAAAAATATTTATATTTATCTGGTTATGTGGATAATATTTATCCAATTATGTGACAGTACTCAGCCACTTACGTGGATGACTTCCTGCATATTACAAGAGAATTGGTCATACGGTTTCAAAACTGCTGGAGAAAGAATTGCCAGAGGAAGAGGTAGATATTGTTCTACAGCCGTTGGAGGAAATCTCTCACTCAGGAGTTATCCCAATTCTATAAAAGCCGGGTGTTATTGCTGAAGCAAGGGGGCTCGTACGCTAAAGGAAAAGAATTTTGCCAGACAAAAGAAAAGCCGAGGAAGGAGCGCCTCACCGGAGATGCTCCGGTGACCTCGCCAACACCCGATCACTACCCCTGTCACGACCATGAATCCTTGCCCAAGATCCAAACTTTCCACTTGCCAGAGCCACCGGTGAAGGAGTCGTGTTGCTTTGAAGTGTTGCCGACGTGCTGCCGTGAGAAGAGCCCAAGCCCCGGTGCAGGAGTCTGCCATCGCTGGAACAAGAGTGCTGGAGTCCAGCATCTTGCCAACGCCGAGGAGTCACTGCTCACTGTCTTGCTGATTAGCCAAGGAGAGGAGGTCGAAAGCCTTGCCTCATTGGAATTGTTTCAAGGAAATACGCTTGTACCTTGCTGTTGCCATAGCCGCCGTGGAAGGCCGGAGTTCACTGCTGCTGTGGAGTGCTACCAGGATCACCACATCCCCGGAGTCCAGCCCCATTGTTGTTGTGTAGCCTCGCCGAAATCCTCATCGAGCCAAGAATTCCAGAAGAATTGTTGCCACTGCATGACTGTCATAAAAATAGGGGAGAAGCAAGGAGTTGCTATCATCCAAACCAAAGCCGACAACCAAAGCTGCTCTTTGCCGGAGTTACCGTAATGCTAATTCTGCCTCGCTGCAACAGATTTAAACCAAAAGAAGTTTTGTTTGTTTATAATTTTGCAGGGCTCAGATGAAGAGGACGTCTGTTGCTGCTATCCCGCTTGGAGTTGCTGCTCTGTTCCTTGCCGCCACTTTATGGTTGGATCGCCAGAGAAGATAGAGCCCTCCTCATCACCGTGAAGGAGCCGCTGCATCGCCCTGAAGGAGTCGTAGGAAAGTTCCCTTCCCTCCCCCGGTTGCTGTTTTGGAGTTTAGTTGCAGCCGCGAAGGAAAGGAATCCATGTTCATTGTTTCAGACTTCTTGGATTCTTTCCAACCAGTTACGGTCGCTCCTGGCCCCGTCACAAGGTTCAGAGTGAAGGCGGAGAAGTGATCTACAAACCCAAGCTGAGAGCCGCCGGAGTTCGTCGCCGAGGTCGCCGAAAAAACATCGGGAAGCGAGGAAGTTGCTGGCCGAAAAGCAGAAAACAAAGTAGCGAACAGTGGATTTCTTGGATTATTTCCAACCAGCGCCGGTCATTCCCAGCCCTTCTGTTGTGATCAAGTGAAGATGATGGAATGATATAGAAACCCAAACGGAGATCCACCGAATTTCATCGCCGAAGTCGCCGGAAAAAATTGAGAAGTGACCAGCGTAGCACAAAAGTGCAGAAAAGTGTCTAACTTTCCGGCATCCGACCGATCGACCGAAGCCGTCACTGACCATCGGACCACCGCCAAGATCTTCACCATTTTGAGATCTACAGTTTTGGGCGAACTCCGCCACCATCCGAAGCTAGAAAATCCGCCGCCGGAGCCCCAAAAGCGCCGCCGCGTCATGCCGTAGGCGGGTTCGTCGTGCCCGTTTACTTCCGCTGCGTCCACAAGATTCGGCAGATCCGTGACCAGCCATTTACCCGCAGACCCGTGACCAGATCTAGACCATGACTGTGTTCGTGACCACCCGCGACCCGAATTGGAGCTAGCGTACTGTACACTGCCCGCAGTCCGGCGCATGCAGAGAGAAAGGAAGTTGACATGCGCTGTTTGGTCTGGTCCAGCATTTGTTTGGTTTGAACTAACCTAGAATGGCCCGGTTCAGCCTATCAACACTCTAGAAATAATTTGAAGGCCTTCTAGTCCTCTGATCAAGACGAATCTCCCACTGTTTTTGCTCCGAACGCAATGGACTCAGCGGTGGAGTCATTTTGAAGATTTGAAGATCATAAAGGGATTAATCAGGGCATTGGGGACAAGCACTTCAGAGGCAAATTTATTTAAAGATGGCAAAATTCACTGTTTTGTGTAACTTGTAAAAATCAAAGGAGAAATAGTAAATTGTGAGTACTAATCTCACCGTGGACTGACTTAGGGATTCAATTTGAACCCTAAGGAACCACGCAAAAATTTCGTGTGTGTCATTTTGTTGTTTCTATTTCCATCGCATTATTTCTTTGCGTGGCAAGGGCGCCTCGGTCCTACCGAACCTTCAAACCCGAATCACATAAGAACCGATTCGAGGGGGCGGACGATCCCGCACCCGAACAATATATATATATATATATATATATATATATATATCTATCTGTGTGTGTTAGAACGGTAATTTAGTATACGATCTTATAACCTATAAGACACGATCAATATTCCTTATTAAATATTATTAATGATAGATTTGAAATTTTAATAATAAATAAGTGTTATTATTCGTAAACATATCTAGTTGGTTATTGGTCTTACAGTTAATATGACTCTAAACATTAGAGCCCCGCCGTATAATCAACACCAGTAGACTGCAACCATGACTCCCCTTGAATGAGCTCCCTCACCGTAAACTTGCTAGCCTCGCCAGCATTCGTGATCACATGATACCCAGGCCAGTCGACCCTCTTGCCGGTGCCGGCCCCGGGGCCGTAGTTGGCGTATTCGCCGAAAAACAGCGTCTTCAAAGCAAAGCTCCCGCTCCACTCCGACCAGCCCGTCGGATCAATGTGATCGTCTATATACGATTGCATGAACACAGTTCTTGAGTACTCTTTCCATGGCCGGCCGAGGTACGTCTTTATGGCGCCCTTAACCGGGGCCAAATCGTCGCTGGGGACGACACGGCACTTTTGGATGGAGATGGCGGTGTTCTGGTTCGGGTCGGTTCGGCCCTGGGCCGTCACCATGTTGGCCTGATCGGCCATGGGCTTTGCGGCGACGAGGGTGCATTTCTGGAAGACGACGGCGGCGTTGCCGAAGATGAAGTCGACGGTGCCGGAAACGGTGGTGTCCCGGAAAAACTGGCGGAGGGAGTGGACGTAGAGGGTGTCCTGATAGGCATCAATCTTGCACCGGTTGATGACGGACTTGTCTGAACCGACCCGGATCGCCACGGCCTGGTGCTTCGCTGGTCCGGCCGTGTTCTGGAAGCCAATGTCCTGGGCTATGAATCCTTCTCCTACCGCCGCTGCATGGTGGAACAAATTGGGGAGGAAATGATCAAATAACAGATGAGCATGGAAATCCACCTATGCTCACTCCCCATCTTATATATGGAATCTGTTTGTTTATAACATTGGAGGTGACAGGGGTGTTCATAAATGGGCGATCCAATTTTTAACCGCTCGAGTTCAACTAGTTTGATCTCTAATTAATTCGAATCGAGTCTGATAGTATAAATTGATTCAAATTCAAGTCCAAGAACTTGAGTTTGCTTATTGATTTTTATTTTCTCTTGTACAGTTTGTACACAGTTAAACTTTATTTTAATTTCAAATATTCCAACTCTCTTAGATTTCCAAATCAATTTTTATAGATGGTTCGATACTCATAAATTTTGTGATTGACTTCTCGAGTCAAAGTTAAAATATTTTTAAAATATATTATTTGTTTAATTTAATCAAATTAATAATTTAAAATAATAAAATTATACATTTGTAATTTTCAAGAATATTAAAGAGTACAATATATAATAATTTTATATAATATTTTGTTTTTGGATTGAAAAAATAGTGTAAATAATTCTAATTTGATTCCTGTCAAGTCGAATTCACATCCCAAAATTTTAGGTTCAGATTATGAAAATTAAGATAGCTAGTTAAATTTTTACATAATTTGCACGTGAAATAATTTAACCATACATTGAAATTTTACATGTTCAAATTAAAATTATATCAAGCTTTTTTATTTCAAGTAAAAAAATATAGTATGCATATTTAAAATTTTGTTTTTATGAAATACCGACCTTAGAATTATTATAGACGAAACATACGCAAGTGATCTTGATTCACTTGATTTTATTTCGAATCGAACTTGGAATAAAACTAAATATCGAGTTAAATTAAGCTTATTAATTTAGCTTTAATATGCAATTATTACTTTAAAAAATGTTGAAATTAGCAGGTGAGCGTACCAACAGTGGCCGATTTGAAAGTGGTAGAACCATCGGCGTCGTTCAAGCTACCGGTAATGATAGTAGAATCCATGCCATCTCCCACAAGCATCACATTCTTCTTCGTCTTGCTAATATCCACCTGCTCTTTGTACACTCCTTTCTTCACATATATCACATACCTCGCCTTCCCATTATCCGGCGCCGAGTCCACCGCCTGCTGCACTTTCTTGTACTTCCCACTCCCATCTTTCGCCACCACCACGTCCGCCTTGATCTCGCCGGCGGAGGCCTCGAGAAGCCTGCGGTCTTTGCTGCTGAGCCAAGATGGATACTCTTCAATGTAATTCGAGCCATTGATGTTAAGTGGTGCAGGAGGTGCAATGGAGGCGACGACTGCGAGGGTGGCGCTGGCCAAACCGATGAGATGGTCCACATCAGATTCCATGGCCGACCTTGCGTCCCCGTGCAGGCCGTCCATGCAGGTTACGTGGTTGGTGAGGACGGCGCTCAACCATGAGTGGACGTCGGGGTGCAACTTGACGTGATCGGCCACCAACGCCGTGGATGATTCGTGGAGCTGGTCGAGAGAAAGACCCATCAACTCCACACAATCGGACAGCGACAACCGCTGCCTCCGGTCATTGATTCGGCGGCCGGCGAGAAGGGCTGCTCGGGAGGCGGCTGCCACTTTGGCCGCCGATCTCCGGAGGAGAATTCGGAGGAGCTCGAGCCTGGTCAGGGGCAGGACGCCGGCGGCGCCGACGACCTCCTTGGAGAGGACGGCGAGGCACGAGGTGGGGCGGCCGGCGGTGGCGCAGACGGCGAAGTGGTTGTTGGTGGTGAGGCGAAAGGTCACAAGGGAAGCGAGGGATAGGATGGTTACCAAGGAGAGTGTGAGGAAGAAGATCTTGCAAATTTGGATCAGAAGGAGAGGTTGATCATGATCAGAAGAGGCCATTAAATTGGCAAGAACTGGTCTTGCTCACAAATCTGGCCTTGCCATATCCCATGGCCCTCATAGTTATGTATGTTTATATAAGATAGATAGATCTTCTAGATGATACACATGATGAGGTGAATATTGGGATACAAGGGTAAAAATAGATTTTTTTTTCAATTAGACTGATTGGGTTCAATAAATTTTAAAATTATATATATGTAAGCTATTCTATTAGTAATAAAAACTGTATTTTATTATTAATATTTAATTAAATACCACCCACTTAAAATATATCATAATTTTCAATAGACATCGGATATTGTGCAAAATTCAAATTAAAAACTAATTAAATATAAATTGAAATGTAAGAAGGTTGATATAAATATACTGGGTAGAGTTAGGTGGTATCACATGTTATTTTATGCTATGTCACACAACGCAACACAAGTTACATATTGTGGTTATTAATTAATTGATTAATTATTAATTGGAGTAAATTATGTTCATAGTTTGTTGGATGTACTAAATTGATACACTTGTATAAGATTTGGTGGTTAGATTTGTCTAGAAACACAATATATATGACCCAATAATGAAAGGCGAGGAATTTAATTAATCGAGATGATCTGCGCGCAAGTGTGATTGATAGCTCTTTGGAACATGAAGGCCACGAGGTCTACCGACTCCACTGTCAACAAGGACATGGCAACTATCTAGTTTGTATTTATCCACGCCTTAAATGATTTGTACAAAATTTCATCTTCCATGTGAGCCCATGCATGCACGCCACAATTAATTTATGTTAAAGAGGTTAAGTTAATGTGACATGGTTTAAATTTTATTTAGTCCGAGGTTATACTTGTTCGATGGTGAAGGAATGCCGAAAGGTAGAGGTAGTGGTAGTGGTGGAGCTTTGCATAAACGGAGGATTCTTGACAATGCAATTATCTAGAAGAATAAGGTTAGTAACATAATAGAACTACCCGCTAACATGCAATACACTGCTAAAAGATTCGAAATAAATCTTAATTATAATAAAAAACAAAACAAATCTTAATTATTATAAAAAAATATTAAAAGATTCAAAATAAATCCTAATTACAATAAAAGGTAATATTTTATTAATAGGAAATAAAATGATAATATTATAAAATAAATAAATGACATGCGGCAAAAAATTTTAAAGAATTTAAAATAAATACTAATTATAATATAAAAGTAATATTTTAACTAATAGGAAATAAATTGTAATATTGTAAAATAATTAAAAGACACGTGACAACACCGTATTAAAAGTTCTCAATTTTATATATTAATATAGCTTTTATATAGTTCAACCAATGACGTGCATATGAGAGACTCTTTCAAACAATTCATTATTAATTAAAATTTTTATAGAAGTTATTATGTCTTTTCATCGCATGACTTAGCTTTATATTAAAAATAACATTCTTAGCGAGTTATATAAGGGTACAAAATTATAACATTTAATGGATCTTTCTTGAACAAAGTGGGTGTATTCTTGTCTTAGAGTTTTCGTGTAACAACACCATCCAAAGTGTAAATTAACGGGCATAAGTTATATTTTCAAAAGTATTTAATCGAAATTGAAGATTAATAATATATTCTCACTAATAAATCGAATCATATACTAGTGGTATTAGATATGAGATTAAGTTAGGTCAATCAGAGTCTACCCACCTTAAAAATGTTCGTTTTCAAAATTCTTATACCTTGCCGGTCACAAGCCTTGGCTTACGGGCTAAGAACCAGTAGCCTAGCCAACGTTACAAAATTATAACCTTTTATGGACCTTTCTTAAACAAAGTAGATGTATTTTTATCTTATTCGTGCGATAGCCCAACACAAAGTACAAACTAATATACTTAAGTCATTTCATTAAAAGTAGTTAATCAAAATTGATGATCAATAGTTTATTTTCACTCACAAATAGAATCTTACTCGGGCAAGTATTAGATGCAAGACTAAGTTAGAGTTATTATAATCTACTCACCTTAGAAAATTTTGTTATTAAAACTCTTACACCATCGCTAGCCTTGACTCACGTCTTTGAAATTCCTACACTTGGCCATCGCTAATCCTGTTCACAACCTAACCAACGTTCTTAATCCAACCTACCATTTAACAGGATCTCAAATTACCCCTAATACCGTATAACACCTCAAATCTAATTTACTCGTAAACTGAACCAGAATATTACCCAAATAGATCTATTCTCGCATCTAAAAATTGAAGATAAATATCATTATGCATACATGAGATGTAGGAAGCCCTAACATAATACTATGTAAATAACATAGCAATAATCACCCTCAAAATAAATTATTTAAATTGTGATAAGTGCAAAAAATTTTAAATCAAAATAAAAAAATTTTCTGTCAAAAGTGCAATAAAAATCACTCGGTAGACAATATAAACATCTCATAAAAACATTCACAGAATAATTTTATTTTAATTGCATGATCATTTCAACTAGTTCTAAGTTGCGATCCCAACTCCCTTGGTAGGTGTTGTTCAGACTCTACGAAGCTCGTCTATTCCGTCTCCATCTCCCCGAAGGAATTTTCTGGATTCACGAGGACTGCCTTAAGGTTATGCCCTCCGCTTTCGCTCATGTGGATGGCGAAGATTTCTACCTCATTTTCCTCTACCATCCATTCTCTTGCCGGCAAATCCAACTCCCTCCCATCCCCCAACATATTCCTCAACCTGTCTGCAACTACTCCTTACACAGGCTTACGAATATTGTGCTTTCTTGCTCGCCACGGCATCCGGCATGCGTCGCCGCGTACTATAGCCATCCCAACGAAGGCATTCGCTTTTGCACCGTCGCCTGCGAATCAGAAGCCCAGTGGGAGATGATTCCGTGCAACAAGACGTATTACCAAGACATTGCGTTCTACAATGGCTCCATCTACGTTACCACCGACGCCGGTGCGCTCAGCGTAGCCGATACCACTTCTTCCCAAATCACCCGCCTCCTCCCAGCTCCGCTTGCAAGCGGCATCCTAGCTTTCCTTGAACGTCATGTTCCAAGGCGCTACTGTTTGCGGCGATGCCGCACTTACTCGCTAGTGGTGTCCGGCGCTGCTAATGTTCTGTGTCCCTGCGTCGTATTTTCCGGTTCGTGTGCCGATTGCTATTTATAAGGCCGACTTTGAGATCGGGAGATGGAGACGGTTGATGGCATTGGGCCCGAGCAATGTACATCATGGTTGGATGAATCGGAATTGGAATCGGAATCGGTTTTCATGGAATCGGAATCGGAATCGGAATCGGTCTGAATCGGTCTGAATCGGCCAAGAATCGGTTCAGTTGAATCGGTCCAAATTAATTTAATCAGTCATATATAATAATTTGACAATTTATAATATAAATATATTAAAATTGGGTATTGATGTTATTTTGATATTATTCTGTATATTATAGTTTATGATATTTTTTAAATATTTTTAAGATTTTTTAAAATTATTTAGAATTAATTATTATTTTTGACTCGGGTTAGACTCGAGTCAACTTTTAATTACGAGAATGCCACCCTCCTCTCTACCCCCCGCCGCCGCCGGCGGCCCGGTCCGGCGGCGATGTCGGAGGATGTCGGCAGCCCGGTCGGACGAACCGTTGGCCGGCGGAATCGCGCGGAAGCGTCGGACGACGGAAGGTGAGTTCGGAACGGGCGCAGCGTCGGACGGCGGTGGGGTGGTCGGAAGGTCGGGCGGAGCGTCGGACGGCCGAATCGCGGCGGAATCGGGCAGAAGCGCGGCGGAATCGGGCGGAAGCGCGGCGAAGCGTCGGACGGCGGAAGCCGAGTTCGGGCGGCGGTCGCAGCGTCTGCGGCGGAATCGCGGCGGAGGGCGGAGCTGAGGTCGGAATCGGGCGGCGGTGGCGTGGTCGGACGGAGCTGAGGTCGGACGGCGGAAGCGCGGCGGAGGGCGGCGGAGCGAACGCGGCGGCGGCGGAATCGGGGGGAGAGGGTTTGATTTAGGTTTTTAAATCCAAATTACCATTTTGCCCATGCTTAAATAATTTAATAAAAATTATACCTAGGGTATTTTGGTAATTTTGCAATAAAACCGATTCCGATTTAAATCGGCCGATTCCGATTCCGAGTTAAATCGGTCGGAATCGGCCGATTCCATGCCCGACTCGAGTCGGCCCCGAAATCGGATCGGCGCGACGCCGATCCGATTTAAATCGGCCAATTCCGCACGGAATCGGCCGATTCGTGCATCACTGATGTACATCGGTGAATCCAGGAGATGAGTTGGGAGGGGGCGTTGAAGGAGATTGTATCTTCTATGTTTACTAAGCTATCGGCGTTCGCAGGTTTGGTGTTTCACAGCAAAGTTGTCGCACCCACAACGTTGTAGAAGAACAGGAGTCCCCTGACTCGTGGCCTTCTCCCTTTAAAAGAAGACGCACTTCCTACATGCAAAACCCAATTTATCAGTCCTGAATTAAGGTTTATTAAAATTTTCCCCTCTTCTTAATTTTGTATGGATAATGTATGCATAATGATTTTTTTCGGTGATTAAATTAATAATCTTAACAATTTGATAGTAGTTAAGTGAAGTTAGAGTTAGACGTCTCTTGTTTGTCGTAGAAATTAACTAACTCAAATTATTAAGATTATTAATAGCTTTCTTAAAAAATATCATTGGCCATTCTATATACTATATGCATGCAAATATTTATATATGATGATCTTTTATGGTAGAATTAGACTGTGAATTTGTTAATAGACCTTCACTGAATTGAATAACGAGGCAATCTAGACAATTTGTTAAATTACTTTAGCTTATTTTTAATTTTTATTATATTTTTTATTAGTTGAATCTCTTACTTTTCAGAGGACTTTTATTCTCTTTTTCTCAGCGGAAATCGATGGACTTGCGTACTTAAAGCTTGCGGGAACCGGGCATTTTTCTATTGGGTTAACATACAATCAAATAAAATATATTATCGAAGTTACAAGAGATGAATCTCTGAGCTTGGGAGAGCTTGTCCTGCTAAAACATATTTTCCCTCAATACTACTATTCTGTTTGGAACTAAGCTGAGAGATTGAGATTGAATTAGGGAAACTAATAGACGTAGTACCAGAGACAGAATTTGAAGGAAGCACCATAATTCAGGAATCAAAATTAGAAGAAGGAAGAAAGATTGGAGAAGGAGATAGAAAAGGTAGAGAAGAAGTAGGAAAGAGGGCTGGCTAGATTGGGAAGAATTTACTGTGTTCATCACTTTTTTATTTTTATCAAGTTAGGAAATTTGTTATGGATGGGATTTCTTTTTCATTAAAAGGCTTTACATCCCATGCTTAGATTTTTTTGTGATTCTTTTTTTTGGGGGGGAGGATTCATCCATTATTATTGTTCCTTGGAATTTTGAAAGATTATCTTATGAATAGCAGCGGTTCTTTCTCAGGTCGACTTATTCCTCTGCTTTAATTTGTGTTTTCTTAACAACTTCTTGAATTGTTTGCACCCCTCCCCACAGGAGTTCCAATTTTTTATTCAAATTTTATTATTATTATTTGCTCCATCATCTCCACGGATATCATGCATAGTACCACATATTTTCAGAATTCATATTCGTGTGATTCATTATTATACATATATTTAGGTAGCTAGATTGTTTTTCCCATGTTTTGCTTATTTACTTTGGAAAAAATGTTTTGGTTGTTTAATAATGTCTCAAGACGTTTGAGTCATAATCAAAAGTTAATATTCTGCATTGCTAATGTTAATTGGACAAGCCAGAATTATCAGGTAGAGCCAAATATGTCACTAATGTCTTGTAGAAAAGTTAAAAATTATGTTGTTGCTAGAAATGAATATAAATACTACAGTAACATTGCTTTCACCCTTCCGAAGTCTCTAGCTTAGATTTAGTCTGCGGCTCTTCGGTTTCTATCTCACTGATCTGTTGTAGGGAAAAAATTCAAGTAAGGTGACGTGTAATTTAAAAATACAGAAATAAAGAGGTAAAAAGATAGAAATAGGAGGGGAGAAAAGGATTAGAAATGCAAATATTATTCAGGGCATATGTGTATATATATAATTTATAATAAAGTAATTTATTAGCTGCCATCTTATTACCTACATAATTAATTAATCTTAGCTAAAAGACAAAAATAATAATTAAGAAAGTCAATACCAAATGAATTTGCAGAAATTCAGTAATTTCCTTCAACGAGAGTCTTCGATTTGAGTCATCAAATTTCCTGGTGCAAGGAGCTTTATCTTTTAAATTTGAAGACCGAAAACGTTAATTTTTTTAAAAAAGCATATATTAAGAACCATTTTTTTATTAATTGGACCTCTCCCGTTAAAGCGTGGACAGATCAATTTTTTATATATCGTCAAGGTGAAATCCTCCCAATCCAGACATTATAAAACTGTTTTTGGAGAAAGTTACAAATACAAAACGAATAATAATATCATATAAACAAACAAGAAGATATAATATCACCTTATAACTAAATAACAAATCATGACGAGAAAGAAGAAAGATCAAAATCCAAATGTTAAACAAGAGCAAAAAGATATAATATTACCTTACAATGAAGATCTGATTCAGTAACGAAAACCAACGATGCGAAGCAGAGCTGGAAATGTTAGACGTCTCGTATATGACAAAGCAACCGGCAAATGTTTTAATGGTCAACCTTATTAAAATTAATATATATATATATATATATATATATAATATTTTGAAAAAAATAATATTTTTACGATATATTTTGTATACAAATTAATTATGGTTATCTTCAAGCAACATAAATGCCTTCCGATAAGTAGAGAAATTAATTTAATTTGTATACAAAATAATTAATTTAATATTATTTTTAATATAAAATACTTTAAATTTTTGATACTGCTCTACTTGAGGCCGTTTAGAACACACGCAAACATAGACTCAGTTGTCGGTTTGACTTTGAAAGTTTATAAATAATTTCTTTAAAAGTCCAATATCAATTTATTTGATAAAATATAATTATAAGATATAATCAACAAATTTGAATGCTACAAAATATATATATATATATTATAAAAAATATATAAAAAAAAAACTCCACTCACCTACCCCTTATCAGATCATAAGAGTGGCAACTATTCCAAGTTATAGCAATTGTATCTGATAGTAGGTGCTTGATTGATTATGTAAGTGATAGATATGGAATATGTGATGATGATGAGGCTCGATGGCCTTCTGTAATCGGTTTGGCTTGAGTTGTTGTTGGTCCCTTTAACAATGAAGAACTCTTTGTAAGTTGCATGGTTGCTTATAATTAAGCACCAAATAAAATGAGACTTTCCTTAATGGCATATTATCTGAAACATAATGTAACAATAGTATAATAATTAAAGAAAAGAGGTTCATAACAATATGTAACATAATTATATTATCTGAAACTTGGAAACATCATCTTTTTAGATCTTACTTCCGCTGCTGCTTTTTTGGTTTATTAGCATATCAATTTCCTGGACTTAAATCTGTCTAATGAAGAAAAATCTGTGTTATAGTATAAGTGGATAGTAATCATTATACATTTGGTTGCTCATCTTGTTCAGATTTGGAGATATATTTGTGTTCTGTGTAGGTTTATTTACTCTTGCAATCTCCTGAAACAAAGCATGCTGCTGATGCTCTTGGATTTGGAACTACCTTCTTCTCTCTGCTGTTTTTGGTGTGCTTTCTTTTCTGCCATTACTATTTTCATATTACCAGATGCTGCCTGATCTAGTATGGGGGACTGACTGAAATCCATTATCCCAGGAATTCGACTTGCAGCCACCCAAATGTTCGTCACGTCGGGAGCACTAGTAGGCCTTTCAATATTTTCACTAATTGTGTTTGTTTCGGCATATCTCCTAGAGAGGGTCTAGTAGAAAATTTTGTAAGTGCAACAGTCTCAAGACTCTCAACTATGTAATGATTTTGGTCTTTTAACAAATTCTTGTTTGTCAATCATCCCAATTATATGTGGTACTTAAAGCAGACTAGATCACTGCAGAGTTTTGTATCACCAAATGAATAAATGTTGTATCCTTTGCTAAATTTTATTATGGTATTTCTCCACTTGAAAGTATTTCTTATTCCGGGAAAGAGACATAGTTGTAAGGTAGATCTTCAAGGAGAAAATTTATAAATGCTACAGATCCATATCATAACATATATAGCATAGTCAATAATTCTTCTAGTACTCAGCCCAAGATGGCCTTGGATGTGGCTGATGCCCATATAAAATGGACAGTCATCATAGCCACAATAACCAGCAACACATTTGTTGAAGAAGTTTTGACTGCAGAGCTTGAAACATCTGTCTTCCTGGTAGCATTGGGTCCTCTATTGTTGCGAGAAGCTGCGACAGAAACACAGAACAAAGGTAGTAATGCTTGAGCTAGAAATGTTAAAGAATGTACATCCATGCTTTCACGAATGAAGAGACTCACTTGTGGAGCAGATGGATGCATCAACCCTCAAACCACATTTAGAAGGTAGCAGGAGGGCTTCTGTGACATTAATGGCATTCTGTCCAGGGGAAATGTTGCGGTTGACATTGCTGCATATGCATTGTGGGTTGTCTTCAACGATCGATTTCAGAGGGTCACAACAATCGCTGGACGGGTGTTTGTTGGAATTGAGGTAATTCAGGCAGGGCACAAGTTGATTCAGACAGGACACATCTTGGGCACCTGATTGAGACACTAATATGGCCAAAACAAGCAGAGAAAGCCAGGCTTCAAACTTTTCCATATGTGCCGAGATCTGATGAACACTAGCTCAACAGCTCTGCTTCCAAACTTCTGATGTTCTCGTTTGTAATGTGCGTGCCTCCAGTTGCTACAACCCTGGTATATTATGAAACTTATGGTTTGCTCATTCAATAGCGGATTCGTTGATATAGTGTCTATGGACCACTATGCAAAGAGATCTTGCTGTCCTTGAGATGAGAGTTATGTTTGGTTATCTACTTCATGAGCTATCTTGTTGACTGGTTTAAATTTCCCCTTTTTATCTACGTAACCTGACACAGATCAGTTGCTGGCTTAGTGCAAAGCTCTGCCCTGTGGATCGAAGCGTGTTTTAAATGATGGGTTGTTGCCGTCTCTGTTGTTTTTTCTATGAAACTGTCAAAATTTAGGTGAACAGTGTATGCATGATTGCAGTGGAATCGAAAGGAAGAACAAACAAGAAGAAAGTGCATGTGGCACATTTGCTTTGTAAATGAGGAAAGCATTACCAACTAAGTTTAATTCATTTTTTATCTAATTGATGAATGTGGAAGCTGGGTCCTAATTTGAATGGAGAAGTTGTTATGATTTATGAAATCAACTATATTGAAACAGTTTCACTTTAGATTTTAGAAGGTTAAATTGAAGAATAATAATCCTATGCAAAATATATTTGGAAGAACTTATTGGTTTTCATGTGGGCCGTGTTGAGATTGCCAATCATGCTCTATAGTTAGATGTACCTTCTTTCTTTATAATTTGTTGTGACTTTGAATAGTGTCACTGAGAAATTAATGTACAAAGAAGAAAATGCTTAGTTTCTTATAGTCAATGACACAGTCACGAGAAGTTGATAAAAAATTGGTGAGCCCTGAGAGGTTTGGCCGTCGTCTTCATATTCAATCCAAATTTTCTTGAAGTCTGATCCTCATTGGAGCCAGACTGTTGTTTGTTTCATATTTATGCTAAGAGCATCATTATTCAATAATTCAACTATGCAATTCTTTATTTTCAATAACAGTTTTTTTCAAAGAAAAAGAAGAAAACTTCAAAAATAGCACAATAAATAGTGGCAAGAATCTAGGATAATAGTATAGACCAATCCAATAGTAGTTTAGAGTACGAGCAACCCAAAGAAATTTATGCTTTGTAACAACATTACAATCATCTTACACATTTTTATCAACTCTTGAACAAAAACTCCATTTAACCCATGAATTTTTCGTTTTTGTTCAAGAATTGATGCCATTGCAACATATACAACAGGCCAGATTGAACTTTGTTTCTGAGAAATGTACAGTTTTTAAATTGGTACCAAACAATCTATAGTAGGAGAATAACTACTAAAGTGTAGTTATTATTTACATTGACTAGCAAATCCTGTCGAGTGTTCATTTGGAATTGTCGAAACACCTGATTCCACGGCTTGGCAAAGGCTCTCAATGTAGCAGGATGGTGCTCCGGGAGTTGGAGTGCTACCTTCCCACCAGCTCCTTGATCCCCTCCACCTCCACGGTCCCATTCTCTACTATCATCTGTACCATCGATTGCCGGAAGTACGATAATGGGGCGTCGGAGTTTCTGACGATGGCCACACTGTCCCCAAGCACTCTGCCACCTTCACTCCTGCTCGTAGTATTCGACCCTTTACCATTCTTGAGCACCTCCGCCACCGGGGATGATTGTATCGGTTACAACGACAAGACGGTCTTTTCGAGCTGGTCGAGCTGCCTGAGGCCGGAGAAGGTGGTCGACTCCTCCTCGGAGAAATCTTCCCACCATATTGAAGAGCTGTCCATGTCAGTGTTGGGGTGGGGGGTTTGGCATCTCCGAGATCGACACACTCTTGGAATCACGGCAACCACAGCTTAGAGAAGCGGAGAACTTTCTTCTTCGGAGGAGGCATGGTGATCAATGGAGGTCTAGTGCAATAGAGAGTGGACCTTGTATATATATAAATGTAGCAGGTATAGGAGAATGAGATTGATTGGTCTGATTATTGATATATGCCTAGTCGATGTTCTTGTCTTTGCAATTTGGTAATTAGCCAAGTTATTTACGTTAGATTTTGGATATATATATATATATATATATATATATAAGGGCAGCGCTACAGTGCGCTGCCCTATTTTGGCAGCGCCAATGCGCTGCCTCGTGTGGGCCGTCGGATCTTGATCCGACGGCCCACAATCAAACCACCCACCCACCCACTATTGGACCGACCCGCTGGACCCGTCCGACCCGCCCGACCCGCCGGACCCCGCCCTCCCGCCCGCGATCGCCCCACCGCGGCCTCGCCGCCCTGCCGGCGGCCCCGCCCTCCACCCTCCTCCCCACCCGGCCACGCCCGCCGCCGCAGTCCCCGCCCTCGCCGGCACCCTCGAGCCGCCGCCAACCCCCTTCTCCGCCACCGCTGCCGCCAGATCTGCGCCCCTGCGCGCCCGCCCGCCCCGGCTGGCGCCCCTGCCACCCCCTCCGCCACTGCCCCGGGGCGGTGGCGGAGGGGGTGGCAGGGGGCGCCAGCCGGGGGCGGGCGGGGGCGCAGGGGCGCAGATCTGGCGGCGGCGGTGGCGGAGAAGAGGGGTTGGCGGCAGCTCCAGGGTGCCGGCGAGGGCGGGACTGCGGCGGCGGGGCGTGGCCGGGTGGGGGGAGGGGGTGGAGGGCAGGGCCGCTGGCAGGGGGCGAGGCCGCGGTGGGGCGATCGCGGGCGGGAGGGGCGGGGCGGTCGCGGGGGAGGGCGGGTCGGGCGGGTCGGACGGGTCGGTCCAACAGTGGGTGGGGGGTGGGTGGGTGGTTTGGTTGTGGACCGTCGGATCAAGATCCGACGGTCCACGCTAATAAACTGCCAATGGGCTGCATTTTGATGCAGCCCATGGTAATATTTTCCTATATATATATATATATACATATATACAAATATATAATTGTATCATATGGTATTATTAAGGTTTAGGCTTAAATTAAATTATTTATTAAAATTTAAGTTATTTAAGATAAATATGTGGAGATATAATATATTTAAGATGAGTATGGATAAATATGTGTAGATACCGTTTTTGTAATCTCTAATCTATGATGAGTTAAATTAGAATTATGAAAGATAAGGATAAATATGATTATAAGAAGAAATACGGTTATGATCCCTGAATCCACATCGTAATTTTTCTTTTCTAGTATCCCGTTATCGAGAAATTCTGACTTTGGAGAACTAGTGCTGAATTTGAAAGATCAAATATAAAGAAGTAAAGGATGGTTTAATATTATGAATTCAGGTAAGTTTAAATTATTAAATTTTATTTTTTTTGATGATTTAATTTGAAGAAGGTTTTATTATCGATGGTTTTATCATCTGTATAATTTGATTAAAGTTAAATTTTTTTATTCAACAATTTAGCTACCAACTATTAAAGATTCTTGACTGAAATGAGTGTGCAGGCTTAATTAAACTCCTCCGATGATTGGGCAAATTGCTGTTCTATAATCACGACAGCTGCACTGATTGGGAGGATAATAGAGTGGCTTGCCGTCAGACATAGAGACTTGTTTTTGCAAGTTTTTGCCTTTGAACAGCATTTGGAGGCCGGCTGTATATATATTTGTATGTGATAATCCCCATGAATAGTTTATTACACTGTTTCTGATGCTCAATATGAGTATTTGAAGAATAACATGGATGTGGGTATTCTTCTCCACTGCATGGATGTATAGAAATCAAACCCGTGGCTGAACAGAGGTGAGTATGCAAGACTTTCCCAGCCTAGCTAGTTTTGTTGGGTTTGTCCCACATCGGTCGTAGAGGTTGTTGGGGCGACTTGTATATAGGCTAATGGAAAGCCTTATTCCTTAAGTTAACTTTTAGATTAGAGAGGCCCGTGACACCTGTTGCAAGTTCCTTTTGGGGGTCCGAAGGTCAACTATGGGTTCGGAGTTTGGGTGGGGGCCCAAAGGGCCCAACAGTGGTATCAGAGCTTGGGTACGGCCCATAAGGGACCCAACAAGTGGTATCAGAGCCCAGTTCGAGCCGGGTTTGCCTACACCGATTGTGTGTCTCAGGTTGTGTTGGGCCCATAGGGCCTAACAAGTGGTATCAGAGCCAGTTCGAGCCGGGTTTGCCTACGCCGATTGTTGTTGTTTCCTTCATGGGTTTCACCTGATGATTTGAAGAGGAGTTTGTCAGGTGGGTGCCGTCTGATTTAAGGGGAGTGTCTTAGACGGTAATGGTTTCGGGCCACGCCCGATGTGTGAAAGGGGAGTTGTTGGGTTTGTCCCACATCGGTCGTAGAGGTTGTTGGCGACTTGTATATAGGCTAATGGGAAAGCCTTATTCCTTAAGTTAACTTTTGGATTAAGAGAGGCCCGTGACACCTGTTGCAAGTTCCTTTTGGGGGTCCGAAGGGTCCAACTGTGGGTTCGGAGTTTGGGTGGGGGCCCAAAGGGCCTAACAAGTTTGGCCTGATAAATTATACAAGTGGGAGGATGGAGGAAAGCGAACCAATGAATTGAAATGAGAACAAACTGAGAATTGTCCAAGAGATCAATAGTAAACTTATGTGAAGCAGCCAGCTTGTCTTATTTGAAGTTATCAATTAATTTGATTAAACTCATATCAACATGAATAATTTTTATTTGTTAATTAATTATTTTTTTATGACTAGTTGAGTTTTGCCTGGGTCAATTTTATTTTATTTGTTTTTTGAGTAAAACTTGTTAATATTGGTGCTAATATAAGTCCGAATTGAATTATCGTCATTTATATCTATACTTTAATTAATGTATGATTCATGCGAAAATTAATTAAGAAAATATGATCTAAATTTTTCGTAAAAATTTCTCTTCTATATTTTTTAACATGCCGCAACATATCCTTGTCTAAATTCTTAATCTTAAACTTTAAAATCTACAAACACTTTAATATCGGGAGCTTTGTCCGATCCAACATGGGCTTAGGCGCATGCACGGAGTCCATACGAAAATTGTCGCACTAAGGATGCATTGATAAATTTTACTTAATTGGACTCGAGTTAAAATAATCCCGACTCGACTCAGTCCTGCACATGATCGAGTCATGTTTTTATTACAAAATTATTTTATATTTTTTAAATTTATTTCATATTATTGACTCGATCCCGACTCGAGTCAAGTTTTTATTACGAAATTATTTTTTTAAAATTTATTCAATACTATTAATTTGACTCCAGTCGAGATCGAGTCAAAATGTTTTTATGACATTATTTTATTTTTTAAAATTTATTTTGTAATATTAACTCGAGTTCGATCGAGTAAAATTTTTATTACCAAAATACTCTCCCCCGTTTCTTCCTCATTTGTTTAGGCGTGCCACCGCCCTGCCGGCAACCTTACCGCCGGCAGCCCGTTGGCCAACAATGTCGCCGCCTCGGGGCTGGATAGGCCTGCTGGGAAATGTGTAGCACCAGTTCGTGTGGGATAAAATAAAGTTTTTATTACAAAAATTGTCCATTAATTTATCTTCGAGTTCGAGTGAACTCCATCTTCTTCAACATAAAATAAGATAAAATCAGTTTTAAGGAGAGAAATAGTTTGACCTTGTGCAAATGACTATATCTAAATTATAAATTTTACAATTTTGAGTGTTAGGTCAAGTCAGGCTGATCAAATTTGATGAAGTAGGGTTGCAAGTGATCAACCAGTTTATTATTTTAATAATGTTCCAAATTAAATTAAAACATAAATGATATTTTTGACCATTCAGAAAGAAAAAGAAAAATAACCATAAATTTAACTATATCGTTTTTATTTCAAAATGGTAATTATAGAAACCTTAGTTGTTTCAGTTCCGTGTGGTTCCACTTGACTTGAAACTCAACAGCATATAGCAAATAATATATTTTATATAATTATCTACATCAAATAAAAAATAATAATTGAAGTCATGTCCTCACGACGATTTTACAAGATAATATAATAAATTCATGTACAAACAAACTATTCGGTGTATAACATTTCATATGAAGTTCATGCACTACTTAATCATTTAAAACTAATTTTATTTTAAATTTTACGAAAAGGAATACATATATATATATATATATATATATATATAAAACTTGAATTTTTTGTGCTCGTGTTTAACTTGACTATGTTTGAAGCCCAGTGAACTCGACGACAAACTGGCCGAGTTTGAACATAACTTAACTCAACTCAACCTACTTAATTAGCATCCCTATGGTTAAAGGTAATTTTTGTTATTTAAGTGTAAAATTTAAAATTAATTATAATTAATTCGAATACAAAATACATTAAAAAAACACTAATTTATTTTAGGAATATATTAAATGTATATTAATTTTAATTTAAAATTTCATATTATTTATATTGCTTTCGGCCTAACTAAATAAAGGGGGCGTAATAATAAAATCATTTACATCGCCCAAAATACCTTTTTAATTGATTTATTTATTGATGTTCCCTCAGACCGGGAAGGACGTACCTCACGCGTACCCGTTGTTGTGCCCACGGTATACGTTATTGTCCACACGGGGGAGGGGGAAGGCCCATTATTGGCCACACGGCTCTCCAGCGAAGATCGAGGGCACACAAAAACCTCGGCCCACCTTCTCCAACCGACTCTCCGCTTCGGCCCATCTTCTCCGCCACCCGATGCTGCACCACCTCCGCCGCCCGGCGCCCCCGTCGGACGCCGGCGTGGCCGCCGCCGCCGCCGCCGCCCCGGCGGCGCTCCCCTCGTCGTCTCCCTCAACTGCCTCGAGGAATGCTCGCTCGAGCAGGACAGCCTGGCCGGCCTCGCCGCCGTGGAGCACGTCGGCCTCGGCCGCATCGCCGACGGCCGGATCGAGTCCGCCGCCGCCGTGCTCCTGCACTCCCTCGCCTTCCTCCCCCGCGCCGCCCAGCGAAGGCTCCAGCCTTGGCAGCTCCTCCTCTGCCTCGGCTCCGCGGATCGCGCCGTCGACTCCGCCCTCGCCGCCGATCTGGGCCTCCGGCTGGTCCACGTCGACGTCTGCCGGGCGGAGGAGGTGGCCGACTCCGTAATGGCGCTGCTCCTCGGCCTGCTCAGGAAGACGCACCTGCTGTCCCGGCAGGCCTTCTCGGCGTCCGGGTGGTTGGGGTCGGTGCAGCCGCTCTGCCGGGGGATGAGGCGCTGCCGGGGTTTGGTGCTCGGGATCGTCGGCCGGTCGGCGTCGGCGTGGTCGCTAGCGACGAAGAGCTTGGCGTTCAATTTGAGTGTGCTCTACTTCGACGTCTATGAGGTATCTACCAACCTCACAATCCTCTCTCTGTTTTTGTTTGTTTGTTTGTTTGAAAACATCTTTCTAAAGTTAGGCGATTTTGTTTAAATGAGAGCATTTTTTCGAGTGCTGACAATGAATGTGAGCTTAAAGATTGCAAATTTGTGGAGTTATTTGGATTGTGAATGATTTGTCAAGAACTTGCTTGTGGCGAAAATGTGTGATGAAACTGGTTTTAAAGTTTGGTGATTTGTTTTATAATGTGAGGTTTTTTCCCTCATAGAGTGCTTACAATAAATGTGAGCTGAAAGATTGGATATTTTTGGGTTATTTGGTTTATGAATGATTGTCAAGAACTTGTTTGTGGCGAAAATGGTTAATGGTAGTGGTTTTTTAACAAGTGGGGTGACAATGACTATTTAACTGTGCATTGTGATGGACTTGTATTCATTACTGGATTAAGATCATTTTGTTTGTAGGGATATGATGTGGTAATGTGCCTTTTTCTACCGAGGCATTCTTCGTTATTGGGTTGACGTTATGTTGTGTTAAGAATAATGTGAGGACAAAAATTGCATATTTGTGGAGATACTATTGTTTCTCAGCTTGTGAATGATTGGCAAGAACTTGTTTGTGGCAAAAATGGTTAATCAGAGCGGTTTAAATGAATGCCGTAACAATTGAATCATGCATTGTCAACTTGTAGTCTCTACTGCATTATTTCCATTTTGTTTGTAAGGATATGGTGTAGTAATGTGTCTTTTATCTACTTAGGCATTGTACGCTGTTGAGTTGATATTGTGCCGTTTTAGGAAATTGTGAGCTCGGAAACTGAGAATTGTGGAGTTATTGTTGTTTCCCGGTTTGTTAATGTTCGGCACTAACTTGTTTGTGGGAAAATTAGTTAATGAGAGTGGTTTTAATGAATGCTGTAACAACTGAAGCATACATTGTCGACTTCTAGTCATTACTAGATTGATTATTGCCATTTTGTTTGTAAGGATATGGTGTGGTCATATGCCTTTTATCTACAGAGGTATTCTTCATTGTTGAGTTGACATTGTGGTGTTTTAGGAAAATGGGAAAACAGGTCACGCACCAATTATGTTTCCACGTGCAGCTAGGCGAATGGACACTCTCAATGACTTACTTGCAGCTAGTGATCTTGTTTCTCTTCATTGTGCTCTGACAAATGACACCATTCAGATCATCAATGCAGACTCCTTGCAGCACATAAAACCAGGTAAGCAGAGGTCACAAGTTCCCACTTTTAAATTATGTTTTATGTATTAAAAAAGACACAAAGACACAGTACAAACATAGGGTTGCTCATGACAAAAACACACTCGAGTGTTTCATGATTTAAACAATTTACTGAAACCTGTGTCCGAGAAACTGGAACTTAGAATTTAATTATCAATATCCTGCATTCTACTTTGGAGAAAGTGATGGCCAAAAAAAAAAAACGTCTTAGGTCTGAAAAGACACAAACTGACTGTGTAATTGAATAAAGGGTATCTTTGGTTGTATAATGTAACTGGGTTCCATTCTGTTTTTCACGAGTTGATTTTTCAATTTAATTAATTGATTTTTCAATTTGGTTAGTGATCTTTGCGAGTGCAGTTCTTTGGTTTTCCATTGTTAATAATGGTTCCCTTTGATTTTTTATCTTAAAATTTGGTGTGTGGTTGCTTTTATAGGGGCATACATTGTGAACACAGGCAGCAGTCAACTAATTGATGACTGTGCATTGAAACAGCTGTTGATTGAAGGAACTATTTCCGGCTGTGCTTTGGATGGTGCCGAAGGGCCTCAATGGATGGAAGCATGGGTATGAGCATTATAACCTTAGGGTATGAGTTGAAATTTTAAGTAGATGTGATCATACAGACAGACAGTTTATTGATATAAGGAGGTTGAAAATGCACCCACGATTTTTTGGAGAATGTGCATATTCAATAGACCTTTATATTTTAGAAGTAAAAAAGCCAAGAGGATTCAAGAGGTTATAATAGTGAAACAGTTTATGTATCAAATAGGGCTTTGGTATTTGGAAGGATGATAACCAATAATGTTTTCAAGGGGTTGGGTTTATGTATGTGCTCTAATCCTAGGTGTGCTTATTCCTTGATGTAGTGTATTTAGGATGAGTTTTTGCTTTCTCTGGTTTGTTACTTTAGCGTCTGGTTACCTCCTTGTTGATTGAACATTTGAAATTTCAGTATATTAAAGTATAGCTGCTGGTTGATCTTAAGGATGTAATAGCTTTAAGAGGCATTTACCATTATAGTTTTCTGTACATGTATCTGCAAATTCTTAAACATGATTTGAAAACTTTGGATGTGAGATAACTGCTTCATTCTCATATTTATTATCAAATTTAAATGTTTTTTTTACTCATTATGTGCTTAGATATTTCATACTTTTTTCTTCTTCTTCTACCAGATAACCAAAGGGTGTTGGGGACATGAACCCTAAATTAGGATCCATGTGATTACAAATGACAAAAAATTTTATGGTTGGATGCCCTCCTGACACCAACCCTCTTCCTTTCTCTGGGATTGGGACCGGCAATGCACAAGCATTGGCGGAGTTATATTCATACCTTGATGATTTAATTTTTATTCCCTTCATAGGTTTGGATCTTTTAGGTTTTTTTTGCGATACTTCTTTTATTAGCTATAGAAGTGGATAATCTTTATATTTGTTGCTCAAAAAATTGAGCCTTTTTGAGTTGTGACCTGTTAGTTCCTGCAATTTTGCCTCAAACAAATGACAAATTTTGTTTCAGGTAAAGGAGATGCCTAATGTATTGATACTGCCAAGAAGTGCAGACTACAGTGAAGAAGTGTGGATGGAAATCAGGGAAAAGGCTATATCTATGCTTCAATCTTTTTTGTTGATGGAGTTTTTCCTGTTGATGCTGTCTCGGACGAGGAAGATGGTATAAGTGAAGTTGCTCGGGATGATGATGATAGGATTATAAAGAAAGAGATTGAAAGTTCTTCAAACATTAATTATGCAAATCTCCAAAAGGATGAAAGCCAATCAAGTACAGAATATCACAAGCACGCTGCTTCCAATCCAAGTGGAACCCCCGTTCAGTCACAAACATCAGGTCCATCAAAAGGAACCCCAGTTCGATCTGAGGGAAAGCGTAGCAGATCGGGTAAGAAAGCTAAGAGGAGACAGTCACGGCGAAAATCTCAACAAAAATCAGATGATCAACTTTTTGAAAGAGAGAGCAATTGTACTTCACAACGGGAAGATGAGAATGTTAATGGTCGGGATCAAGTGTTGAGTTCAAGTTCCCGGTTTGCTTCTCCTGAAGATTCAAGGAGTAGACAAACAGGCCTTGGTGACTCAGCTGCTAAATCAACTCATGCAAATAAACCCATGTTAAGTGTGGGGCTTGTCAAGAGATCTGATGAGCTGTTGAAGGATGGCTATGTAATAGCCTTGCTTGCAAGTGATGAGTCTGGTTTTCATGTATCTAGACAGCGAGTGAGAGGTGGTGGTTGGTTTTTGGATGTCATGCCAAATGTGACCAGAAAAGACCCTGCTGCGCAGTTTCTTGTTGTTTTCAAGGACATGGTACTAAATTAAAGCCTTCTTGGTTAAATATGATTGAATTAGGTTTCTTCCAGCCATTGTTGCTATCTGGTTTTAAATAGTATTCCCTCCTGGCTTTTGATAGGATACAATCGGACTGAGATCTTTTGCTGCTGGAGGAAAATTATTGCAAGTAAGCTAATTCGTTCTGCATAAAAATATAAGTTACAGGGTGTCAAAACATTGTCTGATTTATCCTTGTGTGTCTTAAAACATGAGTATATGCATTTGAGGGTTGTTGTCATTGCTTTGTAAGATTCTTGTTTTTTTTGTAACTTCTAAGCTTTCAGGTGGCTTGATGATACCTTGGTTGTTCATCAGCATGGCGGTGTGTGCTTACAACTGTTGATGAACTATTCAATCTGTTTTCTTGTTGTGCAAAGTATTACTTGAATTTTTCACACTAATAAGCTGCTTTCTATTAATGTGTTTGAAGGGTTTTGACCTGGCCATTTATGCCCACCAACAATGACTAAAGTTTATCTTTTTGGACCATGCATAGATATTGTAATTGTAGGTCATTTTTATTCTAGCTTTTAATGGGCGGTTCCCTTCTTCTGCTTTGTTACTCATTACCAGATAAATCGGAGGATGGAGTTTGTATTTGCTAGTCATAGCTTTGATGTTTGTGAAAGCTGGGTGATAGAGGGTTCATCCCTTGACGCTTGTAAGCTTGTCAACTCTAGAAACCCCACGGTAAGTTTTTCTGTTGTTGTATTAGCATTCATTTTAAATATTATTGTCATTATTCTTTTTCTCTTTCCATTTTTTAGGAAAAACTAGCTGATATTGATCTACAGTTACAAGTTTTGTGGCCTTCAAGCTGTTTCTACATTAGGGCACGTTATTTATAAATGATATATATATTATATATGATGGTAGTAAAATGTTTCACGTTCTATTTTATTTTCATTAGACTGATTGAGCATATACTTGTGCTAGACATTCTTTTTGGAAACAGGCTAGTTTAGTTTCTGGTCAGATGGTGCACAAAATAAGGTAGATATCTTGTGGTCAAAGGGCTTCGGGCAGCTTGTTGGATTTGTAATGTCTACTCTTTCTCAGCGATTAACCATTTCTACAAAATCTGGTTTCCATTAATCTAGGCTACAGGGCTAGTTCTTAGTTCTATTAGGCAAGTGCATGCCAACTCAAAAATTGTATTTTTATTCGGAGGTTTATTATGATACGATAGAGAATGACTTTCCAATCTTGCCACCTTTGACTTTTGCACTAATTGACTGAAATATGTTTCCATTAATTTGAATTTGAATACTAAGAAACCTGGATCAATCTCTTATGTTGTTTGCTTTTACTTGATATAGGCAACTTTGGAAGCCCGAATACAGATTCTCGCAGCTGTTTCAGAAGAAGATGGAGTGACACGTTGGATTAATTAGAAAAAGAGAGGCAGCAAATTTTGTCTTTCCTATGCATTGGCAAGATGGCTAGTGTGGATGCAATAGCTGCCGAAGACTAGCTGCCTGCTATAGGCCAATAGATAATTGGGTGCTCCTAATTTCACTCGTTTGGCTTGTATTCCTCGCTAAGTCTGTGAAGCGTTCAGTTTATATGTTACTGTTGAAGATGAGAAGAATCATTGTCATCCATTTATCATGGTGGCTGTTTAGCTTAGATACGCCCCAGGATGAACGTGCAATTTTGCACGTATAACATTCTTTCGCGTTGTGTGTAATCGTCAAGATTAAGTCTGATGCTTTGCATGGTTGTTTTTCTTCTAATTGTGGTGTTGACGCTGTTGATCCCTGTAAGTCTTCCAAGTCCAGAATTCTTTGCGGCTACTGTAGTTTATTTTACGGTGGTAGTTGACTTCTTGTTGTTGTTGTCGACATTCTTTTTTAAATGAGTAGTTGCTTTTTGTGGGAAAAACGAAAATTCACTACTACCTTGTAGAAATGCTGGTCTCGCTAACCGTTGTTGACGTCTGTGCCAAAATTGTTTATTTCAATACTATATATTGTGCATCGTTGCTTATTGCCATTTTCTTCTTATGCGAATCGAAGCATTGATCAATTAAAGCAAGTAAGTTTTAAAAATAGGAAAATTGAGCTAGTAAATTCTGCTGAAGGCGCCATTTTCTTCTTATACGAATTGAAGTCATTCTACTCCCCAACCCTTCCATCACAATTAGTTCTAAAAGCTCGTCAGAAAGAAAATGAAAAATGACGTGGTCAAACATATTTGAAATTCACCATCAAAGTAATATAAAAGACATTTTTTTCAAGCAAGTATTATATATATATATATATATATATAAGACTTGCACATACTGTTGAGTAGTCTTTATTATGATATTGTATTGTACATTATAATATCAGAACATGATGCGGGAAGATAAAGCAAAAATATTTAAAAGGTCAGAAGCTGGTCTTTTATTGACCTTCCAATCAAATTTAACTCATAGTCAATGCAGCCTCTCTCTAATAAGAGTCTACCTCTTTGACCTTTTCATTGTTTAATCAACCTGTGCAAACGTTTGCAAGAACGACGCCAAGATCAAAGACCTGACCAATCCAATTGTTGGGGTAGACACCATTTCCACGTTTTAATTGATCATCTGCCCAAATACTGCTTACCCAACTCCTATCTTACCATAATCCAATATTGGTTTTTTATCTTGGTTTGGAAACAATCAACGTCAAAGTGTGTATGATTTAACTGTGCATGATATCTGGATAAAGGAACATTCTATTCTGGAAGTGGGAGTTGAAGCAGCCATGGTTCTAATTAGATTCATCAATGCCAATTGCTAGCTACTGGTAAGATGTTGCAAATAGGGCTGCAAAATTGGAAGGTGGATTTATGTGCGATATATGAGTCATAATATGATTTGTCCCTATAACTGTTATTTCCATGACTAGTACGTACACTGTATACGCAATCTCGTCGAATTTCTACTTTGAATCCTATTTTACAAGTGAATCTAAATAAGCGGGTTACTTGGTCAATTATTTACTTAGCTATGTCAGTTTAGATTTCTCATCTATTCGCCTTGACTAGCTAATGTTGATGTTATCTTGAACTTAAGCTAGCTAGCTATTACAATATCCGTGCATAAAAACTGAGCAAAGTAGAGAGTTGATTAACGAGGAGCATTTTCAATCTTCAACCTCATATATATATATATATATATATATATATATATATATATATATATATATATATATATATATATATATATATACTCTTTCCCTTATGAGCACAACTTTCCACTTATTTTTTGTCGAAAATATAGCGCCTAAATTACCAACCTGAAGAGTAGAATATTGTTATACAAATTAAAAATCGTGGAATATAATTACTAAATAATTTTTGTAACAACCATGCATGCCTTTATATATATATAAAATAATAATAATAATAATAATAATAATAATAATAATAATATAAAAGTTTTAAAACTAAGTGTTTGACCTGCCCCATTATAATGAGCAAAGGGCTTATAATTTTTTTAACCATTTTACTCAATTTAATTTTTGTTTAAATTTTATTTTTTTATTGAAGAGATGCGTGCGCATGTTATTCTAAATACAATAAGACGTTAAAGGAATTTCAACCATATAATTAAATTTAATGGTATCATGATAATAACTGTCTTTTTTAACTTCATAATGCAATAATTTATATAAATATATAGGTCAAGGTTAATCTAACTATTTAGTCCCCAATGTCTGATTTGCTAGTCTCAAGAAATAATTTATGCCCGTATTATTTATAACTGCATAAAAAAAGAGAGGACCTATAATTTAGTCTTTTCCTTAGCTACTAATATAAAACTCCCAAAAAACATTTATGAAAATGTACATACATAAAAAGTGCATGCTTGTTGAATTAGGAGCAAAATTGCTTCATACATAAAAGGCACGGTATATAAATTTTAGATCCTGGGCATGCTGCAGTGGCAATAACCATTTTTAAGAGGGCTTATAAAGCATTAGCTTATAATTTGATGGGGAACAATGGAACATCAATATCTACCAATTACAATGTAATTAGTATTAAATTTAATTAGCGACATCTCTTTTACATTGGAACGTTGAAAGCTAGAAGCAGCCATTGCCCTATAAATTGCTTCCTTCGCTCTCATAATTTCTCTCCATCTCCAACCAATTCTTATTTACTGATCATCATATAATCCATATTGTGAGACTAGTTGTGGCCAATCAATTGAGAAGTTGAAGATGGGTTTCCTTGCCACTGCTCAAAGCTCCAAGTTACTCTCCAAAATAGCTACAAATGGTGGCCATGGAGAAGACTTGGCTTACTTTGATGGATGGAAAGCATACGACAGAGACCCTTTTCATCCAATTCATAATCCAT
Source organism: Piper betle (assembly GCA_033002965.1). Classification (NCBI taxonomy): domain Eukaryota; kingdom Viridiplantae; phylum Streptophyta; class Magnoliopsida; order Piperales; family Piperaceae; genus Piper; species Piper betle. The sequence continues at coordinate 32,221 of JAURVB010000981.1, forward strand.
CAGGAGTTATTCAGATGGGTCCTGCTGAAAATCGCGTAATACATCGTGTTTAGTTCTATCTATGATGATCAAGCATATATATGATCAAGCAAGAATTTATGAGTATAATTATAATAAGAAGATGGTGGAAATGTTAACATTTAGCTCGATATTCTTGCATGCAGCTTTGTGAGTGGATCAGGAAGAACCCTTCTTCATCAACATGCACTGTTCAAGGGGTATCCAGTTTCAGGGACACGACTGATTTTCAAGATTACCATGGATTGCCAGACTTTAGAAAAGTAAATATACCAACAAATATTAATGTTTATATATATAGCACTCCTTGCTAATATATACTATCTTGATTGAACAAACTAATCACGCTTCCAGAGTAGGTTAGTTTATAACATCCACTGATCATAATATTTATGGAGGCTGTGGCAAGTTTTATGGAAAGAGTAAGAAGAGGGGAAACACAGTTTGATCCAAACAGAATCATCATGAGTGGAGGAGCCACAGGAGCTCATGAGCTCATAGCATTTTGCCTTGCTGATCCAGGGGATGCCTTCTTGGTTCCCACTCCTTACTATCCAGGGTATGTTAATTGATTATCTAAAACCAATACATTATGTATCGATCATGTTTAATCCCATGGAAACACCGTCACATAATCTTATCAGAAGAGGTAAAAATAATATTATAAGAGGCATTATATATAATAATTAATAGTTGTAATTTATACATCTAATTATAATATAGAATTGTCTATCAGGTCATAAATAATAGTAATATTACAGGTGTTTCTGATAAAATATTGTCTCCCACAATTATCATAAGATTATAAAGCATACCAATATTATATATAACAAAGTACTACTGCAAGATTCAAGTTAGCTTTGGCCATTGTCAGCTTGCTATACAGGCACCAGTCAAATCACTTTCTAGTAGCATGTCTATTACCCATTAATTGAAGGATCAATTTGCACTAGTGGGTCATTAGTTAATATATATATATAACTAAAATATATACAAGCAACTCCATTTGTACTACAAACTATGACATGCAATTGTATTGTTGTCGCATTACAACCTTCTTTCAGAACAGTGACGTTTTCTAACACGGTCTTAATTATAACTTTTAAATTAATAAATTATCTCAAAAAATAATATCAAATATTCTGATAACAACGAAAGTTTTAACAAATAATATTCACCGATAATAAGATTTTTTCAATTAAACAAATTACAAAAGAACCCATAATAACTTTTTGACTATTATTATAAATAGGGGGAAAATATAATTGGTTATAGCCTACATAAATAATTCAGACTTTTATGTTATCATTTATATTTATTTAATTTTCTTAAATGGGTAAACATATATTTCTATTCTTCTTTAAAAAATTTTAATAATAAGTTTATTTTAATATTTTTTTAATAAATCAACTTATATGCCTGCAGCATGCCTAACTGCATTGGAATCTTGACTAAGTTTATATGATGGCATTCGTTGACATCCATTAAAAGTTGTCGATGCCTCTCATATTCATATGTGCACTCTGATTTTTAAGTCCATATACGGCATAGATGTTGGGTTGTCAATGCACGCATGCATGTACATCATATATATATATATATATATATATATATATATATATATATATATATATATATATATATATATATATAGTTTAGAGGATTTTTGAGGTTTATACGTTTTTCTTGGTTTAGAACTTTTAAAGTTGTTTTTTAGGTTTTCTCTTTGTAAATTTAGAACCAGATTTAGTAACTTTTGTAAGGTAATTAGGGAGTAAATTTGTACCGAATTGGCTATAAAATTCCCTCATTTCTTTCTTACCTAAAAATCTTTGTTTCTTTAATTGACTTTTTATTTTTAAATCATTACACAGACTTAATCCTTTATTAATAACTTATCCTACTAATTGTCCAAAAGTGTATTTATCATATGGAATTATTCCATTATGTTGGTTTCTAAGTCTACTTCTAACCTTTTCAGCAAATAAAGTAGGTAATCCTGAAATAAACCTTTCTTTCCAAATATCTAAACTAGAATTTTCACGTTGATATAATAAAGTTTGAAATGTATCTTTATACCATCTAAAATGTGTTAAATTAGGGCATCTTAAATTTAAGATTAATTCTTTAATTCTTTCTATTAAACTAGTCAATTCTCCAATAAAATGTCTTAATATAGTTTGAATTAAAGTATAAACAGAATCTTCTATAGGTTTATTTGTACTTGGTTCTACTTTTATAGCATTTAAAATATCTAATTTTTGTGATGTATTTAAATTATTATCCCACCAACCTTTTAACTGTCCAGAAAAACCTGCTATTATCATTTCAGCTATTTGTCTATCTGAATTATTATTAGTTCGACATATAATAGCATACATTAACATGTTATGTAATAATGTAAGAATTTGATATTCTGAAAATCCATCTAGATTCTATTCATAGATAGATTTACCATTATAACTTAAAACTGATTGATTACTTTCTTCAAATAGCACTGCAGCGGGAGTTGGTCTTTGATAATAATTTCTAGTAAAAGGTAAAGGTTGTACCATAGGTTTAACTTCATTTATTTGATTAGTAAATTGGTTTCTTAAATCATCTTCATTATATGTAACTGTTTTTATAGAATCTCTAATATTTAAATTTCCTAATTTATTCGTTAATTTTTCTAAAAATTCATTAGTTAAAAGGAGGTCTTGTATTAAATTTTTTAGTCATAATTGGAGGTTTTATTAAAGACGATTGAAGTAAAATGTTACTAGATGATTCTTCTATTTTACTTTTATCTTTAGATCTGGGTAACCATGTTTTTTCTATATTAGATAATTGGGAAGCTATAGTTTGTAAATGCATATGAGTATAATTATTTTGTTTAATTAAAATACTCATATCTTCAGATTTATTATCTGTTTTTACAAAACTTAATGCTTTTATTGAGCCATACTTAATATTTCCTACAGGAGGATGTTTACTATGAATAATTTTTCCTTCTTGATCCCAAGAACGTGTTTCTTTATTTACTAATATTTTAGGAGTTACTAATTCCTTAAACTATTTCGTAAAAGGAATTTCATAACCAAGATTTGTTAAATCTTCATAATATTGTTCTTTATATTCTTCTAATTGAGTTTTATTAAATGTACTAAAATACCAATCTCTAAAATTTTTATTTTTAGGATTCATAAATTCTTTTGAGCATTTTTTTCTATCCGGAATATATTTTATTGTATTTATCTTAAATTCTATTTTAGAAAAACTAGGTTCATCAGTATATAAAGCAGAAACTATAATAGAAGATGATAATGGTGATGTAAAAAATATTTTTGAAAGACATAGTACAAGTACAAGATATACTATAGAAAAAGATAATCAGGCTTATAGTTCAAATGTAGCTGGTATCTTAATTAATGAACATAGAATTCGTGTATATATATATATATATATATATATATATATATATATATATATATATATATATATGGCACTATCACTAGTCTCATAGTCATGTTTCTAAGCTTATTCATGCACATATATTGTAGGCTCGACAGAGGTTTGAGATGGAGAACAGGAGTACAACTCATTCCTATAGTCTGTGAATATGGCACTATCACTAGTCTCATAGTCATTTTTCTAAGCTTATTCATGCACATATATTGTAGGTTCGACTGAGGTTTGAGATGGAGAACAGGAGTACAACTCATTCCTATAGTCTGTGAAAGCTCCAACCAATTCAAGATCACAAAACCAGCACTAGAAGAAGCTTACAACAATGCCCAAAAGGCCAACATCAGAGTGAAAGGTGTTCTCATCACAAACCCCTCAAACCCACTTGATACACTCTTAGACAGGGAAACCCTCAACAACCTATTATCCTTCTCCAATGCAAAGAACATTCACCTAGTCTGTGATGAGATCTATGGTGCCACAGTTTTCCAGGAACCTCATTTTATCAGCATATCTGAGATCATAGAAGAAGAAGCCAACCACCTCAAGTGCAACAACGACCTCATTCACATTGTATACAGCCTATCAAAGGACTTGGGTCTTCCTGGATTTAGGGTTGGGATCATCTACTCTTATAATGACAATGTAGTGAACTGTGGGAGGAAAATGTCAAGCTTTGGCCTAGTCTCAGTAAAACCCAGTACCTAATTGCCTCCGTGATCAGGGATGCTGAGTTTGTGGGCAAGTTCTTGGAGGAGAGTGCAATGAGGCTAAGGAGAAGGTATGCGAGCTTCATTGAAGGGCTGGGAAAGGAAGGTATAAGCTGCCTTGAGATCAATGCAGGGCTCTTTTGTTGGATGGATTTGAGGCAACTTCTTGAGGAGGCAACAAAAGAGGCAGAGATGGATTTATGGCAGACCATCATTCATGATGCGAAGCTCAATGTGTCGCCGGGCTCTTCCTTCCACTGCAGTGAGCCACGTTGGTTTAGTGTTTGCTTTGCTAGCATGGAGGAGGAGACCACGGAAATGGCTCATGAGGAAGAAAAGGACGAGTAGGAAGAAGAAGATGATGACCAAGAGGAAAGCAATGAGGAAGGATCAACCTTGTATTAGCTTCCCTTTATCGGTTAGAGGTGGATCTGAGGAGTTCATGAGTATGTCTCCTCACTCCCCTTTTGCTCATGCCACCTCTAGTGATTGAGCCTCTAGCTCTTGCCCAAATAATTAGAAAAAGATGTCATTTGTAATAGGTAATATAATCCTTGATAATTGTATTATCACCTCTGACAATAATAATAGGCCACTCTCTGGGGATAAGACACTTAATTGTACACTTGGATTTTTAACATCGAGACTCAAATTTGTAAACGCAATTTAAAAACTCGGGAATTTGGGATTAGTCGTTAAACTACATATAGACACTACAACAAAATTTAGGTTTATTTCGTGATTCAATAAATTGAAATTACACTACAAAACAATGGAGAAATATAGGGTTACAAAAAATAGGGTGGCAAAAAGTTT
>JAURVB010000983.1:0-39471 GCA_033002965.1 Piper betle
GTGTCTCAAGATGGAAGTGCAAACATGAAATGCATGGATCGGATGCTTGGGTTCTAACGTGGTTTTACATGCATGCTATGATATGCAAACAAAAACAAGACAATGCAACAAACAAGGAATTCAAATAATAGTTCATTAATTTTTAAGGTAAAGTAGATAGAGTCTCCCCTAAAAGTGCAATAGGGGCCACGCTGTCAACAGTAAACAATATATATTTATATCAATAGGCATTAATACATAATCCAAATATTTCATTTTCCGCCACATTCTAGTTGTCCTCGCTTTGTAGTTTACCCTGCACATTTTTTCACTATCCTTTTCATTCACATGCAAAATGCTCATAATAGATTCACAGTTATAGTATATCAAATTCATCAACACAGTTCAATACATGTTATCATAACTACATACACTCGGCAGGTACATGTGTGCGCGATTTTTGTGTTGCTTCTCTACAGTCCCGACAGCTTTCATTCCTCAAGGTGCTCACCTACATATATAATAGGAAATCGACAGTAACGATTGTTACCGGTCTGGAAAATAACTTATATCAATCTGGCATAGGAGAGCTAACTCTCTTGTTAAATAGAAATCCATATCTTCCTCATAGAACACTCATTAGGACATATATGGGAGCCATCAACCTGGATCGACAGTGTCCCCCTTTCTTTCTCATTCTCATACTTTGGCCATTTCTATATCGCTTTCGCATCAATTTTATTCCTTTCTGCCCTCTACGTCCTCCATATTGATCCTGGCCCTAAGTATAGGGGCCAAGTACTCTCAGGCATGCGCCTTCAGTACCCTTTGAAACCACAAGTCTAGACATGTGCTACATTGCACTACCCGTGAACCTCCACACTTCTCCGGGTTTGAGGAACTCAAGGTGAAGTTGTCAGGATTCCCTCAGGAATGAAGTGGCTTCTCCCTACCTCCAGAGCCCACTTTGATGAGCACACACCCTATCTCAAGACATGGCCATCGATAACCCTCATTTCATCTCTCACTAAAACGCGAAAACTATACATATATAGGTTTGGGTTGGGAGTGATCATCACAGTCGATACCATCCTCACCGTCTTTTCAACGTTATCATCATATATTCAGGTACACTTGACCCCACATCGCTCATAGCTCATGGCTGGCCTCAACTCAGCACGCGGTTCATGAAACTGACTCAACACAAACTGACAGTTGAACTGACGGTTGAACAGACATGTAGTAAACTCTAACTTGAGTTACAGGTTTTACGGACTTGAGTCAATCAAAATAATTTTTATAGGGTTCGAGAGTGAACCCGAATAAGGGCGGTACACTAAGGAGTCATTTGTATTAATTTTTTGCTAGCTAAATAAATCCTATATATTTGAGATAGTCATTCAATAAAATATAATAAAATCAAGTATAATTTTAATGACTCCTAAATCTCTAAAAATTATCAAAAACTCCTAGTGCACAACTTGTGGGCATTCAACCTTAGAGAGAATTAATAAGGGGACTAAAAGTTCGATCAAACTCAAATTTATTCCCTATTTAAGTAATAGGGAAAATATTGTATATGGGAGTTCTTCATCAAATAAAATCAAAATTTTAAAATTATATCAAAGGTGACTATTTTCTAACTTTTTGTTTGATGTGTAACGGTTTAAAAAGTGCCAAAGGAGGTTTGTTAAGCCTTCCAAATCTAAATTGGGTGAGACTGCATCTTTGTTAAAAGTGGCGCACAAATAGTGAAGGGTAACAAGTGAACCAGGGTAAGATTGGGGAAGTGGTTGATCTGAGCGGCGACGGTGGTGTCCTCATGTCCATCCTTCGACACGCCAAGGCGGACGCCATAGCTCCCTCCGATGACCTCTCCCTTGTCGACGGTATTCTCCTTCTCCCTCTCCCTCTTTCTTCCCGGTATTCGATTTTTGCGCCGACGAAAGAGTCCCAAAAGAACAAAAATAGCTTTGATTTTTAAAGTTTTTTTTTAATGAATTCTAAACCTGCACTTGCGAAAACTGTTATTTGATTTTTTTTTATTTTTTGAGAATTTTGAAATCTATTATTTATTAGATTGTTGTGCCGAATTCTGGACACAAACATGAAATTTGCTAAAATTGTAGGTAACTTTATTCTAGAGTTGCGTCATGAGTGTTTTTCTATGGTTTTTAATTCTTATTGGATATAGGCTACGCCATTCCTGTTTTAGTTGAAACTGATTCTCTTCTTATATGAGTTGAATTGGGTAATGTTAGCATTTGAATTTGGGGATTCCAATTTAGTTAGAACCGTTTCTCTTCAAATATGAGCTGAATAAGATAATTTTAGGATTTGAATATGGGGTAGGCAGCCTAAATACTAAGTTTCTGGGGAAGATTCATCTTTCAGATGGAACAAGTGCAGAACCATTTATTTTTTTATTTGGATTGGATAAGATTTTAGGGGCTCATTTTGTCATTGACCTGTATTGCACGCACCATATTTTGCAGTTAAAGAAGGTTGCTGAAACAGTTGGATTGGAAATGGAGAATTTAAACATGTTGCATCATTTCAGTGCAATAGAAAGTTTTTCCTGTCCTGATAGCTTAGATGATCTAATCCTGTCTATAGCACACAATGAGTTGCCTGAATATGCAGAAACCATAAAAAACAGTGGGTCACGTTTGCTAGTTTTAGTACTAATCGAAATGTTCATTTGTTGAACCAGTTCATTATGAGGGAATTCTTGCTGAGACGCAGGAGGTTTTCAACACTACTCATGAAGATAATAGCATATTTTCTTTCGAAAAATAAGAGTAGCACTTGTGTGATTGAGGCATGTCGTAACATATCTTTTAAACGTTAACAGGGAACTGAAGAAACAAAGGGAAATGGCTGCAGCAGTCAAGGAAGGCAAGAAGAGGCGAAAGTAGCTGCTGCTGCTCGCATTCAGACCAAGATGGAGGGAAATAAAAGCCATGGCAGGGGTAAAGGCAAAGCCAAGTAGCGTCCGTGTTCTCACTGATGTTTGAAACTCAACTGAAGTGAACAAAAGATGATAATAAGAAAGAAGGCCGGAGTCATGCTCGCCATTATGTACAATCAGGATGAGAACAGAGTTAAATTTTGTTACAAGTACATATATTTACAAGTTCCCTAAAGAAACCTGAGCGTGTCTGAACAGTTTCTCACTTTTCTGTAACTTGTGATCTTCTAAAGCATTAGTGATGAGAAATACTGCTCAAACTCTTGATCAATGGTTGGTTTGCGGCTGTTAACTCGTGCTTCTGGGCATCAAACAAAAAACTCGTCAATGGCATGTCAATAGAAAAGGGAGAAACAAAATTTTGCACAAGTGCTTTCAATGGCCCATCCACATCTTTGTTTAAATTACGCAAGTGAACAAATTTTACCAGGCAAAAATCATTGTTTTTACCTTGCGTGGGGATCCATCCTCCAAGAGGAAGTATTATGTCTGTTGCAACATCATTGGAGTAGAGCAGCTCATCAGATACAAAGTCTGATATGTGCTCCTTATCAATCCCATATTCAGTAGAGATGAAGTCGGCGTAGGTAGCATAACTCCCTTCAAAACCTGTGTTGGGACTACCCATTTTAGGGTACCCATTTTAACTTTCAGGGTACCCATTTTAAAGAAATAACTTAGCCCATTATGTTGCACTTTAGGCCGGGTCATTACAAATAGTATCAGAGCCAGTTTGGTTTCGTGTTAGATGGTGGGTTGGACTAAGAACGTTGGCTAGGCTGCAGGTCACGGGCCAGAAAGGTCGTGGGCTGGGGCTAGCAACGGGCCAAATATAGGCATTTCGGGGACGAAATATCCTAAGGTGGGTGGATTGTGAGATCTCTCAACTTAGTCCCACATCTAATACCTACTGGAAAAAGATCCTGTTTATAAGTGGGAATGGACTATAGATCTTTAACTTTCGGGGTACCCATTTTAAAGAAATGTCTTAGCCATTACGTTGCACTTTGGGCCAAGTCGTTACATGTATGTGAGGTTCGCTGGCGTTGGCCGGCCTAGGTACATGGATTATGCAGCTAAGTGGTGGTGGTGGCTGGGGCCCTGTGTTATGTTGTATGTTTGCGACTATGTATTTTGTGGATAACTATTGACGGGTGTGTGACCTAACTATGTGAACCTTGCATGATTCTGATATATGTATGATGGTTCCGCTAAGCATGTTTTATTGTTATTTTAATATATTATTACTGTGGATTTGCAATACTTTGGGGCAAGGTAAACCATCATTTGCAACGTATATAAGCCCTACAGTCATGAAATACGATGAGGAGCTAAGTCAGGTACACAAAACATATTTGGTTGCAGCTGTTTGTGTGTAAGAGTAGCGTGGATGGAGGAGGCTACCGTTCACATCACTAGAAGACCCGCATGAAGTCTGGGTAATACAGTTTGATGGCATGATACTCATTGATGTTGTGTAATTCTCTAACACTTTATTTATTGCTTGTGTAGGTATGTGGAACAAGTAACTACAAACCTTATTTAAATACTCACATCATCTTCATGTAACTAGAAAGAAGACCTAAGACAATCACATGAACTACGTAGTAAGAATATGATGTATGCAACAACATGAAATCTCAAAAACTATAGTGGCAGTGTTCTTCTTCTACAGTTGGGAGTGATTGTAACGACCCAGCCCAAAGTGCAACGTAATGGGCTAAGTCATTTCTTTAAAATGGGTACCCCGAAAGTTAAAGATCTCTAGTTCATTCCCACTTATAAACAGGATCTTCTCCCAGTAGGTATTAGATGTGGGACTAAGTTGATGGATCTCACAATCCACCCACCTTAGGAAATTTCGTCCTTGAAATGCCTATTCTTGGCCTGTTGCTAGCCCCAGCCCACGTCCTTTCTGGCCCGTGACCGGCAGCCTAGCCAACGTTTCTAGTCTTGGGCCGTTGCTAACCCCAGCCCACGACCTTTTTTGGCCCGTGACCGGCTTCCTAGCCAACGTCCCTAGTCCATCCCACCATCTAACACGGAACTAGGTCGGCTCTGATACCATTTGTAACGACCCAGCCCAAAGTGTAACGTAATGGGCTAAGTCATTTCTTTAAATGGGTACCCCAAAAGTTAAAGATCTCTAGTCCATTCCCACTTATAAACAGGATCTTCTCCCAGTAGGTATTAGATGTGAGACTAAGTTGAGGGATCTCACAGTGATCATCGTATTTTTAAAGTCATCGCTAATAGATGTAGGGGAGGCTTTGCCTCTGTGACTAGGGGTGTCTAATACTCTAAACCCTAAATCCTAAACCCTAATACTATGCCTTTGTAGTACGACTCTGCACACATTCTATGAAAACTAAGCCCGGTATCCATCTTAAGCCTAGACAAAGTTTGGGATCTGCTTCTATAAAGTCTATACACGATAGCCCAATAAGTAGTTTCTAAATTATAGTATCAGTATTCAGTCCATTCCTTCGAGCCAAATTGGACCTCTTTGACTATTAAGGCAGCACACTTTCAGAATGCGTGTGTTGTGCGTGCGTGTTGTATGTTGTATGATATGCACGTATGATATGTTGTATGCCCATATGTTGTATGTGGTTGTTCTATTTAAGACTCCCTGTAACACCCCAAATCTGGTTTATGCTATGAACCGAATCGAAATATCACTAGTCTTGATTAGGTCAGCTAACCCAAACCCAATCCTGGGGTCACCAAGGATTGGTTGAGAGTTGCCATGTGGTGGCCATTTTGGTGACGCCATAGCAGCAAATGGAGGCCGCCACATTAGTGGTTGGTCGCCATGCATGGTGAAAATACCGGCTTTTGCTAGTTGATTACAATAAAGCTGGGAGCTTTGGGGTCGTTAAATGAATTGTTAAAGTGGGATGGCAACGAGGTCAATATAGGAGAACTCGATGCGGTTGAGTTAGAATATAAGGTAAATACAAAAGACTAAAGTATGGGATATGTTAATAATTGAATTATCAATTAGATAATGGGGATTAGGATGGGGATAATTAATAATTAATTATCATTAGAATTGCTGAAAATTTAATAAGAAATAAAGACTAACATGAACTAATTACATCATTTAAAATTGATAGTATATTAGTCATGTAGTTGCATGTAGGTTCATGCAAAATAAAATTATACTAATGTATAATTTTATGCCCTTATTCAGATTAGGGTTAACGGATCATAGTCAGACGAAATCACAAGTCAGGTACGTATAATAGGTAGAACATCATACTTTCCTTGTTGGTAGCCTAGGTCGGCCTGAGCCCAGATTCGACCACCATGCACCGAGTGCAACCGGGGTCAAAGAATTGACTCAGTCCGACACTGAGGTCGTATTATGTGCGTAAATTGTGTAATGCATCGACATTGTTTTGGAGTAGTGATAGCCGCCCCATAAAAAGGCTACGGCCGGGGTGAGTGAGGCACATCAATTCCTCCATCACACTGGAGTGCAGTGATAGCCTCCCCATAAAAAGGCTACGGCCGGGGTGTGTGAGGCACTGGCACTAGAGTTGGCAGTGAGAGCTTCCCCACAAACAGGGCATAGCAATCACTTGTGTGCAGTGATAGCCTCCCCATAAAAAGGCTAGGGCCAGGGTGTGCAAGGCACTGGCACCGGAGTGCAGTGATAGCCTCCCCATAAAAAGGCTACGGCCGGGGTGTGCGAGGCACTGGCACTAAAATTGGTAGTGAGAGCTTCCCCACAAATGGAGCACAGCAATCACCTGAGTGCAGTGATAGCTACCCCACAAAAAGGCTACGGCCGGGGTGTGCGAGGCACTAGCACTGGAGACGGTAGTGGTAGCCTCCCCACAAAAGGGCTACGGCCGGGGTGTGCGGATCACAGCGGATACCTCCTCCGCATTGTTTTGGAGTACAGCAGAATCGCTCCACCGCATATTAAAATAAACTTAAAGAAATAGTGGAATGTACTTGTTTTGTTTTATCTATTATACTACTTAGTGTTGTAATCACTAACGCGGAATTGCCTCCGCAGGTGTGCAGATACGAGATTAGGTGATTGACAACCAGAGCATGGAGCAAAATAAATATGAGGACTCCTTTCTTTTCTTACTATTTGAGAAATAAATGTGGCTACTGGGAAACGGTCCAAGACTTTGGGATCTTTATATATGTTTTTGTTTACAAAAATGTTAGACATATTTGCTTAAATTTTGAGTAACACCTTGCCAGCTAGGCCCACAATGTTGTGACAAATGGCGGGTCGTTACAAGTGGTATCAGAGCCAAGTTTTCCTAAAGCTCACATCATATGACTCAAGTGCCTTGTTGAAGAGTCTAATCTTTATCTTTCTCCATTGGGGTATGTCATTAGGGAATTAGTGGACTCACTAACAAACCTAATTAATCATTGGAAAAAAAATTTTTACATAACGGAAAAAAATTTTAAATGGCAGGCACCCGAAGGAAGTCGAGCCAAGCTGCGCAGTCAGACACGAACGTGGAGAGTGTGTTAGGCCAAATTTTGACGGCCATACAGGGACTAGCACAGGCTTCAGATAATACAAGTTCTGTGATGCAGAACATAGCACAGCAATTACCGGGATTGGTAACAGGGAATGGAGCTCCAAATTCTGCTGCGGGTCCTAGAAACGTCCCAAATGGGGGATCAGGGGAGCGCCCAAGAGCGGGTAGGAATAGCTGACCCGGGCGAGCGAGGAGAACTTCCAAACCCGGTGCCACCGGTAGTCCAACAAGTGGTACTGCCAGATGGGGATGACAGTGATCGATACACTGTAGAGAAATTCCGGAAGAATGGAGCTGAGGTATTCATTGGAGGGACTGATCCAATGAAGGCGGAGAGCTGGTTGGACATTACTGAAAAAGCCATTTAGAGCTCTCTCTGTGCCTCATCGCCATCAAGTGAGGTTGGCGACATGCATGCTTCAGAGGAAGCATCCTATTGGTGGAAGTCCATGGAGAAGACTGCATTCCATCAACGGGAGATTTCGTCCATTCCTTGGGCGGAATTTGTAACAGCTTTCAATGGACAATATTTTCCTAAGTCAGTTGTCCAGAAGAAAGCACTGGAATTTGCCACTCTAACTCAGAAGGATGATTCAGTCCGAGAGTATGCAAAAAATTTCTTGCAATTGGAGAGATTTGCATCTAGGAGTCTGGCAACTGCTCGGGCCAGAGCAGACAAATTTTTCTGGGGGTTGAAGCCCGAATTGAGGAGTAGGGTTGCTACGGCACCAAGAGGCACTATAACCGAAGTGATTGAGGCAGCCACTACTCATGAGTTGGTGTACGACTATGTCCGTGCACAGAAACAAGGGAAGGCTACTATGCAACATAAGAATGCCAATCAGGGTAGTAGCAAAAACAGGTCTACAGAACACCAGCAGCAGAACTATCAATGGAATGTCGATGGGAACCGCAAAAGGAAGTTTCAGGAGATTCCGTATCGACTATGTAAAAATTGCAACAAGATGCATTCAGGGCCATGCAGGGAGCCTCGTCGGTGCTATAACTGTGGAAGGACGGGACACCTGCAAAACGAGTGTCATCAGCCCCTGAAGCAACAACAGGAGCAACCAGAAAAGGAGAAGACACCAGCTCCTAATCGCTACCCAGCACCTGCAAAACCAGCGGACAAGGGGAAGGCAAAACTTTTTGCAGTCGAAATCGAGGACGCTGAGAACGAGGACCACACAGTTAGAGGTAAAATTCTGATTCAAAGTGTTAGTGTGGATGTTTTATTTGACTCGGGGTGTACCCATTCGTTCCTATCATCCCGATTAGTTAAGAGTTTAGGACTCCAAACGTCTACATTACCTAAGACTTATAGGGTCACTACCGCAATGGGAGAAGGGGAGGTCACGACGTTAGGAGTGACTAACCTATCCTTGGATATACAAGGGAAACCCTATGTATGGAATTTCATTGTCTATGGGATAATAGGCTTTGATGTACTGTTGGGAATGGACTGGTTGTCTGCACACCAGGCTTTTCTCGACTGTAAAGGGAGGAGAGTGTTGACTAAACCTTGTAATTGTGAGATGGGGGTCATTTTCCAAGGGTCATGGAATGATCCATCCTCTTGTATTGTGTCGGTTAGTGAGGCAACTGAGTGGTTTGGTGAGGGTTGTAAAGTTTTTTCGGCAACTCTAGAGGAGTCTGAGTCCAAACCCAAAGAGTTGTCCATGATTCCGGTGGTAGCAGAATTTCCGGACGTATTTCCAGGTGAACTACCAGGGTTACCTCCTAAGCGGGCAGTGGAGTTTGTCATTGACCTAGCACCTGGAGTATCACCAATTTCTAAAGCACCATACCGCATGGCTCCAGTGGAACTTAAGGAGTTAAAGAGTCAATTAGAAGAGCTATTGCAGGCAGGCTTCATCCGACCAAGTACTTCACCCTGGGGAGCCCCTATTCTTTTCGTAAAGAAGAAGGATGGCTCACTTCGATTGTGTATTGACTATCGCCAGCTAAATCAAGTGACAGTCAAGAATCGGTACCCCTTACCGAGGATTGATGATTTATTTGATCAGTTCAAAACAACCGAAATATTTTCAAAAATAGACTTGCGGTTTGGATATCATCAACTGCGGGTGAAGGAATCTAATATATAGAAAATGGCTTTCCGAACTCGATATGGATATTATGAGTTTTTGGTTATGCCTTTTGGTCTGACAAATGCACCAGCGGCCTTTATGTCACTAATGAACATGGTGTTCCAAGAATACTTGGATAAGTTTATTATTGTGTTTGTGGATGACATTGTGGTCTATTCAAATAATGGGGAGGACCATGGGAAACACTTGTCCATTGCACTTCAAGTTTTGAGAGAGAATTAATTGTTCGGCAAGTTATCAATGCTAAAGAAGAAATGTACGAGTTGAGAATCACATTCTCACAAATTTTGTAGATTTAGAGCTGCAATCGGATTTAACCTACGAGGAAAACACCGATTCGCATCTTGGCAAGGGAAACAAAGACACTCTCTGACAAGGAGATCCCTTTGGTACAGGTCTTATGGTGGAATCAGGGATCAGAAGAAGCTACATGGGTGATTGAATAGGAAATGGCCAGAAAATATCCTAGCCTATTTGTAGCATAAGTCCGTGTAATTGTTGTAACATGAACTTATACCGGAGATGTACTTAGTCATGAACATCCTATTTATGCTATGATATTTCGGGGACGAAATAATTCTAAGTTGGGGAGATTGTGAATACCCAGGAAAAAAATAAAAAATAAAAAATAATAAAAATAAATAAATATATATATAAATAGTAATAATAATAATGTTCATCGCGGGGGAATCGAACGTGGGGAAAAATTTTCGTTAGCTGGTTAGGTATGAATTACCCGGTTAATTGAGAAGTAATTTCTAACCGGACGATTCTACTTGAATCGGTCAAGTCGACCACATTATTTATCCATTTAACCATTTAAGTGAATCATACCATGTACCCGTTTAAGAGGTTAAGTGAAATGGTTAAGTGAACCGTATTGAATACCCAATTACCCGATTAAAGGAATTGCGGTGAAAGGGTGTTTCCACAAACCCTAGCCGTCATTTCATTCTTTGTAAAAGGAGAAGGGGAGGGCGTCTTCTACATCTTTCTCCTCCTTGGACAGATGCTGGCTGTTCCTCCTTCACTCGGGTAATTCCTTTTCCTTTCTTTTTCTTTTGTTGCATGCATACACATGTTGCATAAATCATAAACATGTTAAACATAAGAATCAAATGAGAAATCAACAAGGGAAGAAGAAAACCAGAAGGACGTCCTGCTGTTTTAGCAGCAGCAACAACACCATCCTCCATCCTTGTGAGTAGGGTTGAGGTGCTGGAAGTAGGGAGTGTTCCCAGCGGTGCTGCTGGCCGGACGGAGTCGCCTTGGGTGGCCGAGTCAGACCGGCGGGGAGAGATGTAAATCAGGAAGTGTAGGGAGACCAGGTTGGTGTTGATTGGGTGGTGTTGCTGGCCAGACGTGGATCTGCCATGGAAAGGGCAGACTGATCGTCACTTGGGGTGGTGCTGGTCGTCACCTTGATGGGGCAGGACATGGTCGCCATGGCTGCTGGTCGGCCACCATGAATGGTGAAATTAAGGTCCCCTTGTAGGGTGTAGTCCGAGTTCCATGAGACAGCAGCAGATAATGGTTGGATCTTTGGTGTTTTTCCAATCAGATTAGTGGGGTAGATAGAAGATGGGGTCTGAGATTGGGTGGAAGGAAAAGAAGACGGGCTGGTCGGGTGCTGTTTATATGGCTGACTAGAATAGTCGCCATGGATCTGGTCGGGGTTGCTGTTTGGGTGGCCAGGATGGGGTCACCAAGGATTGGTTGAGGGTTGCCATGTGGTGGCCAATTTGGTGACGCCATAGCAGCAAATGGAGGCCGCCACATTAGTGGTTGGTCGCCTTGCATGGTGAAAATACCGGCTTTTGCTGGTTGATTACAATAAAGCTGGGAGCTTTGGGGTCGTTAAATGAATTGTTACAGTGGGATGGCAACCAGGTCAAAATAGGAGAACTCGATGCGGTTGAGTTAGAATATAAGAAATAAAGACTAACATGAACTAATTACATCATTTAAAATTGATAGTATATTAGTCATGTAGTTGCATGTAGGTTCATGCAAAATAAAATTATAATAATGTATAATTTTATGCCCTTATTCAGATTTGGGTTAACTGATCATAGTGAAACGAAATCAGAAGTTAGGTACGTGTAATAGGTAGAAGATCGTACTTTCCTTTTTGGTAACCTAGGTCGGCCTGTGTAACGACCCAGCCCAAAGTGTAACGTAATAGGCTAAGTCATTTCTTTAAAATGGGTACCCATAAAGTTAAAGATTTATAGTCCATTCCCACTTATAAACAGGATATTCTCCCAGTAGGTATTAGATGTGGGACTAAGTTGAGGGATTTCACAATCCACCCACCTTAGGAAATTTCTTCCCCAAAATGCCTATTCTTGGCCCGTTGCTAGCCCCAGCCCACGACCTTTCTGGCCCGTGACCGGCAGCCTAGCTAACGTTTCTAGTCCAGCCCACCATCTAACACGAAACTAGGTCGGCTCTGATGCCATTTGTAACGACCCAGCCTAAAGTGCAACGTAATGGGCTAAGTGATTTCTTTAAAATGGGTACCCCGAAAATTAATGATCTATAGTCCATTCCCACTTATAAACAGGATCTTATCCCAGTAGGTATTATATGTGGGACTAAGTTGAGGGATTTCACAGCCTGAGCCCAGATTTGACCACCATGCACCGAGTGCAACTGGGGTCAAAGAATTAACTCAGTTCGACACGGGGTCGTATTATGTGCGTAAATTGTGTAATGCATTGACATTGTTTTGGAGTTGTGAAACCCACGATTCGAGTCAGGGTTTTATATTCAGAACCGTTCTGTTCGACCGTTATTTTTGAGTCGAGTCAGTTTCAGAACACGTGTATTGAGCCGACGCCGGTCTCGTGTATGAGCCATGAGGGTCATGTGTACGCAAGTATATGATGATAACGTCATGAACGCATAAGAAAAGAATGAGTTATCAGAATATATGAGAGTATGTAGTTCATTTTTTTATTATGATATATAATGGATCGTAGAATTAGTTATAGGCCGTTTACCGCGTTAGGACGCGTTATGGGTGGGTTGATAGTTCTAGAGCATATCATTATGATTTTTTTGGTGTTATTTGATTTTATGGGATTTTTCCCGATTTTTATGAGTTTTTTAGGATTTAATACGACTTAGTTATTATACTTGACTTGAGCCGGAGACGAGTCAAGTCTTAATTATAAGTTTGCCACCCAACCATTTCTTCTCCACCCCCGACCATTTCTCCCCCACGCCCAAACCCTAGCCTCCATGCCGCCCCTGTTCGCGTGCCACCGCCACCACGGCCGACGCCGCCTGGCCGCTGTTCGACGCCGCCCAGCCCGGTCACGGCGTCGCCCTGCCACCCTGACCCAGCCCGGCCACGAGCTGGCTGCCGCGACAAGAGGAAGCCGCGCCTTTGCGTCGTGCTTCCGTCGCCAGTCGTGCTGCCGGGCACCGCCGCCGCTGTGATCCAGTAGTCGCCTCGGCACCCTCGACCACCCGGAAAACTACCAAAAACCGTCAGAAAACCGGAATTTCTGGAATTCGTCGGAGTTCACCGGATCTTCCAAGGAGCTCACCCAGTTGAGCCTAATTGAGCTTCGGACGCCGATGAGCGCCGAATTTGAGCTCCAAGACACGCAACAGAACCCTAGCCATCGCCGAATGCCGACTACGTTAGGTATAATTCCCTCCGATTGAGTTATTCAAAATTGATTTTGATTGTTAGCATAGCATGTTAGAATTAACTAGTTGTCATGATGAATGTTAGTAGAGTATGCTAGATTTGATTAATTGTTATGAGTAATGCCTAATTATGAGTGAAGGGATGATTGTATGATTTGAGTGATTGCGAATGAATAGTAAGTGATCTAATGAGAGCATGATAAGTGATTACGACATAAGTTAGAAAAACACTATAAGATTTGTATGAATAGGAGTTAGAATTTCTTTCATACATATTATTATATAATTGTTGATTGTTATGGTAGATGTTGTATTGTGAGCGTGTTTAATCATAATGAGTTTGATCCATCATTTAGTTAGCGGGCGTTAGTATCTAGTTTTGATGTGTAGGTACGGAGTAGGAGCTCGCCGCCTAGGCGCGATGACACGCTTGGAGCTTTTACCAGGTCCGTTTAGGACTCATCTGTTTTACTCTTTTCTATTGTATGTTTGTTTTAATGCCTACAGGACGAGTCAAGTGGTGCTTTATCGGATCCCACTTAACTCGGGCCACTTAACCGAATAGTTTTCCGGATTAATAACCCCTCGAGGATGATTTCGAAAATAAGATCCACCACAAGTTGCCTTCGGGCCTATTATATAAATCCCTACCCAGCCCTATATATATGTAGTTTTCGCGTTTTCAATGAGACGAGAGATGGAGAAATCGACTGCACATACCATGTAGAGGATGTCGTGACAGTCAAAGTGGGTTGTCGATTAGTGCCAGCGGACTGTTCCATTCCCGAGAGATCTTGACAACTCCGCGTTTGAGTTCCTCACACCCGGAGAATGTGGAGGTTTACGAGTATGGTTTAGTACAGTGCATGTTCGGACTTGTGGTTCAAAGGGTACTAAAGGTGACTGCCTGAGAGTACTCGGCCTTCGTGCTCAAGGCTAGGAGAAATATGGAGCTACGGAGAGGGCTTAGGATAAAGTTTCACAAGAAGTACTGAAAAAGAAGTGTCAAGAGCGGCACAGTACCAGCAGCAGATCAGTAAGTTCGGGATGCTACCGGGTCTGCAGCCCAGTGGCTCCTCAGTAGTGCCCTTCAGAGTGTTCATGTGGAATATATGATGTATCTCCTTCATATGAGAGTTTGCTCTCCTAGCCAGCTTAATATAGTTATTTTATTTTCCGGACCAGTAACACTTGTTACTGGCGTGTTTTTGTACTATATGTAGGTAATAATCACGAGTTGGAGGAGCCAGCTTGGATGGAGGAGGAATGAGGTCTTGTGCACACACACATTTTAGATTTCTGAATGTTTA
Organism: Piper betle; assembly: GCA_033002965.1. Classification (NCBI taxonomy): domain Eukaryota; kingdom Viridiplantae; phylum Streptophyta; class Magnoliopsida; order Piperales; family Piperaceae; genus Piper; species Piper betle. Next base: position 14,555 of record JAURVB010000983.1, read on the forward strand.
ATATTGTATTATTATGCTATTTTATTGTGAATGACATGATTAAATGTTTGAGCATGATGATATGATGTGAATGAAATTCTAAGACACGATAACAGAATGCAAAATATGATCAGAGTTGAGCAGTGGAAGCGTAGTGGGTTGAGACCCAAGCTTCAGAATGAATACGTTATAAATTAGATTCTGTGTGATTGTTAATGCATGCCGATATATTTGTATATATATTATTCTGACAGGGTGGGCCCATAATTGCACTCTTGGGGGAGACTTTGTCAGTTTTACTTCAGAATTTTCATCGATTTTGCTCGTAATTTTGATGGTATGAAATTTAATTTGCATGTCATTCATGTAGTACCATGTTAGGATTTTGTGCATGCATTCATTCATGACGGATCGTATCGTCATCTTAAGACGCCAAGATTAGATCCACATGAGTTAGGTTCGGGTTAGCCGACCTAACCAGGGCCTGTAACATGCCGGTTCAGTTCATGAGCATGAACCGGATTTGGGGTGTTACAGAATTGGTATCAGAGCCACTCTCAGCTGATTAAGATGTAAGATACTTTTATAGGTGATGTGTGTGCAAAGACTTCTCCGAGTCCAGCTGGCAGGTATGTTTTCGTATATTTTCTTTACATGCAGATTTTCTTCATAAGTTGTTTGGATAACAGTGTATTCAAGACTTGATCAGAAATATGTGGAATTGGCCTTAGTTGATCTGGCAAGTCATTTTTATGGATTGTTATAGTGATATCAGGCTGTTTGTCAGTTAGATGTGAGTGAGGAATATTGTAGTGCTAGCAGAGGTATAATGGGTATAAATTCTTATTTTATACCAGATTCGGACGTTAGCAGATGTGAGCAGGAATCTGACAAGATTGTCTTAATGGGCTTAGAGACCCACTAGTTCTGTCCATCGCATAAGTGAATTAGATGATTGACCAGATGTTAGTGTCTTGCATGTCACTACATTAGTCCTGTTTCCATGGGACATGGTGTACATGATAGGAATGAGTTAAAAGAAAAGGGGTAATAATAAGGAGCTTGAAGTCTAGAGATATTAGCAAGTTAGTTGGCACATGAGAGGAGCCACTTCTAGGAGATAGTGATGAATGAGGATGAATAGTGTGGTGGATCGACAGTTTGATTAGCACTTCACCACATCCTCCTATTCCACTAGTTTATGACCTATGGGTAAAAGTTTTGACTTCTTTTTGCCACACATAGGTCTCGATATGACAAGGAAAAGAGTAGGACTACCATTTCTTGTGACATTAGTTATTTGACCAGATTCTACCAGAGATAAGGTACCAAACCAGTGATTGCCATGTGAGGGCCAGTCAACACTAATGGAAGCAGCCACTTAGATTTTAGGAGATTAGAGTGGGTTCGGCATAGGTTTACCATCATATGTGTCAGTACCATGATCCAAACCCCTCCGGATCAGACACATATGATTGGACAACATAAGTAGAGTTGTTAGCAGCCACGTCTAGGGAGACATACAAATGGAGGAAGACATGTTAGAGAAGATAGTGGATTTACGATGCATACGTCCAAGATCAGATTTTTAGCACTTAGGTAGCACTGTTGCCGACCGAGTTGCACAACCACCGACCAAGTTGCACAACCGCTGACCGAATTGCACAACCACCGATCGAATTGCACAACAGCCGACCAAATTGCACGACCACCGACCGAATTGCAAGACTGCCGACCAAGTTGCACAACAACTGACCGAGTTGCACAACTACTGACCTAGTCACACAACCACTGCCGAGGTGCACAACCGCCGTCTGAGATGCATTACCACTGTCCGAAGATGCACTACCGCCGTTTGTGTATTGCTCATCCGCCGACCGATTAGATTAGTTAGATCTTAGTAGGACCAGAATTTGAGGAACCAGATTTAGCCACATTGGAAATTAGCATATTAGAGAAGAGTTAGGAAAAGTGAGTCATTTGGATGAGATGGTATAGGATCCGACTTCACAGCTCTCTTGCAATAAGTGTTTTGACCTGATACATTTGGGTCAGATGAATATTACAAGATGTCCCCATCAGACACTGTTAGTTACACTCTCATAGGAATGTGTATGGACAGAGTCAGGGAACATGACAGAGTGACCTCCAGATGGGATGGTCACAATGATCAGATTGTGTAGACTGTATGATCGTGCATCCATGGGTCACAACCAGCATACATAGATCAGATGGTTGGTACATGGACACATGCAGTTTAACCCATGTAGCGAGGGGCCAATAGGCGATAGGGGTTTGGCTTGTATTAGAGTATTGGGCATGGATAGAGGGTTAGTGAGGAAGGGTCTTTCAGAGAGATATTGATTTCCTTGTGTTTCGCCAGCACGATTAGGTTCTCACCTTGAACCATAGGATTGAGCCTTGCCCGAGTATAGAGGTACCTTCATGGTACAAATTAGGTTTTACAGTACAGGTAGATGTTTGTAGATCGATCTTCCAATGAGGATTTCACCCAAACATGAGAGTGGACCAGATGGAGTATATCAGTCTATGCTCATCTTTATTGATAGCCTTGCTTGAGAGTCTACCACAACGGTAGTAGTCATGTGAGTTGAGATTAGTATTACAAATCGGTATGGGACGGCAGGTCACACACCACTGAAGAGCGGAAGAGACACGCGTCAAACCTCACTATAAATCCCCGTAGACTTGAGGGGAGACAGTGATTCTTTGGGTCGTTTGTACCCCGCCCGTTTAGAAGTGCGTGACTAGTACAGTATCGAGAAACACGTGCCTACTGTTAGCTGATTAAACTAGAGCCAATTAGGAGCCATTTTTGAGATTCGTCATTGATTGACTATTCCACAGCCTGATCACCTGTGGCATAGTAAATTGTGGTGACCTTAGAGACAAGTCCATAGACCTACCAAGATTTTGGCCACCCAATATGTTAAATAGGGATTTTATCTCCCCTACTATTTACATGAGACCTTAACCTTACCATAGATAAGAGTTGCGCAGTAGAAGCGTGTGGGCCTATAACCCACAGGTCCCAGGATCCCCCATTTACCTGGCGTCAGATACCACATGTGACGACGAGATACCCCTTATTGAGAGCTCTTGAGTAGTGAGACTAGATTTCCACAAGATTCAGCCTCCTTTCGAAAACAAGATCCACCACAAGTTGCCTTCGGGCCTATTATATAAATCCCTACCCAGCCCTATATATATGTAGTTTTCGCGTTTTCAGTGAGACGAGAGATGGAGAAATCGACTGCACGTACCATGCAGAGGATGCCGTGACAGTCAAAGCGGGCTCTGGATTAGTGCCAGCGGACTGTTCCATTCCTGAGGGATCCTGACAACTCCGCGTTTGAGTTCCTCACACCCATAGAACGTGGAGGTTTACGGGTATTGTTTAGTACAGCGCATGTCCGGACTTGTGGTTCAAAGGGTACTAAAGGCGACTGCCTGAGAGTACTCGGCCATCGTGCTCAAGGCCAGGAGAAATATGGAGGTACGGAGAGGGCTTAGGATAAAGTTTCACGAGAAGTACTGAAAAGAAGTACTGAGAGCGGCACAGTACCAGCAGTAGATCAGTATGTTCGGGATGCTACCGGGTCTGCAGCCCAGTGGCTCCTCAGTAGTGCCCTTCAGAGTGTTCATGTGGAGTATATGATGTTTTCCTTCATATGAGAGTTTTGTCTCATAGCCAGCTTGTTATAGTTATTTTATTTTCCGGACTAGTAACACTTGTTACTGACGTGTTTTTATACTATATGTAGGTAATAATCACAAGTTGGAGGAGCCAGCATGGACGGAGGAGCAATGAGGTCTTGTGCACACACACATGTTAGATTTCTAAATGTTTAATAATGTATTATTATGTTATTATATTGTGAATGACATGATTAAATGTTTGAGTATGATGATATGATGTGAATGAAATGCTAAGACACGATAACAGAATGAAAAATATGATCAGAGTTGAGCAGCGGAAGCATAGTGGGTTGAGACCCAAGCTTCAGAATGAATACGTTATAAATGAGATTCAGTGTGATTGTTAATGCATGCCGATATATTTGTATATATATTATTCTGACAAGGTGGGCCCATAGGGGAGACTTTATCAGTTTTACTTTAAAATTTTCATCGATTTTGCTCGTAATTGTGATGGTGTGAAATTTAATTTGCATGTCATTCATGTACTACCATGTTAGGATTTTGTGCATGCATTCATTCATGACGGATCATATCTTCATTTTAAGATGGCAAGATTAGATCCGCATGAGTTAGGTTCGGGTTAGCCGACCTAACCGGGGCTTGTAACATGCCGGTTCGGTTCACGAGCGTGAACTTGAATTGGGGTGTTACAGGAGTAGTGATAGCCGCCCCATAAAAAGGCTACAGCCGGGGTGAGTGAGGCATCGCGATTCCTCCATCGCACTGGAGTGCAGTGATAGCCGCCCCATAAAAAGGCTACAGCCGGGTTGTGTGAGGAACTGGCACTAGAGTTGGCAGTGAGAGCTTCCCCCAAACGGGGCATAGCAATCACCTGAGTGCAGTGATAGCTTCCCCATTATGTGGCCATGGGTCTGGTCGGGTGCTGTTTATGTGGCCGACTAGGGTATTCGCCATGGGTCATGGGTTGATTATGTGACCGACATGGAGTCACCATGGTCAGGTCAGGGTTGCTGATTGGGTGGCCGGAATGGGGTCTCCAAGGACTGGTTGAGGGTTGCCATGTGGTGGCCAAGTTGGAGACGCCATAGCAGCGAATGGAGGCCGCCACATTACTAGTTGGTCGCCATGCATGGTGAAAATACCGACTTTTACTAGTTGACTACAATAAAGCTGGGAGCTTTGGGGTCGTTAAATGAATTGTTAAAGTAGATGACAAAAAGGTAAATATGGGAGAACTTGATGCGGTCAAGTTAGAATATAAGGTAAATACAAAAAAATTAAGTATGGGACATGTTAATAATTAAATTATCAACTAGTTAATGGGGATTTGGATGGTGATAATTAATAATTAATTATCATCAGAATTGCTAAAAATTTAATAAGTAATGAAGACTAAAATGAACTAATTACATCATTTAAAAATTGATAGGATATTAGTCATGTAGTTGCATGTAGGTTCATGCAAATAAAATTATACTAATGTATAATTTTATACCCGCATTCAAATTAGGGTTAGTGGATCATAGTCAGACGAAATCACAAGTCAGGTACGTATAATAGGTTGAACATCGTACTTTCCTTATTGGTAGCCTAGGTCGGCCTAAGCCCAGATTCGACCACCATGTAGCGAATGCAACCGGGGTCAAGGAATTTACTCAGACCGACATGGGGTCATGTTATGTGCGTAAATTGTGTAATGCATCGATAATGTTTTGGAGTAGTGATTGCCGCCCCACAAAAAGGCTACGGCCGGGGTGAGCGAGGCAGAACAATTCCTCCAACGCACTGGAGTGTAGTGATAGCCTCCCTATAAAAAGGCTACAGCCGGGGTGTGTGAGGCGCTGCCACTAGAATTGGTAGTGAGAGCTTCCCCACAAACTGGGCGTAGCATTCACCTGAGTGCAGTGATAGCTTTCCCGTTAGAAGGCTACGGCCCGGGTGTGTGAGGCACTGGCACTAGAATTGGTAGTGAGAGCTTCCCCCAAACGGGGCGTAGCATTCACCTGAGTGCAGTGATAGCTTCCCCATAAAAAGGATATGGCCAGGGTGTGCAAGGCACTGGCACTGGAGTGCAGTGATAGCCTCCCCATAAAAAGGCTCAGCCAGGGTGTGTGAGACACTGGCAATATAATTGGTAGTGAGAGCTTCCCCACAAACGGGGCGTAGCAATCACCTGAGTGCAGTGATAGCTTCCCCACAAAAAGGCTACGGCCGGGGTGTGCGAGGCACTGGCACTAGAGATGGTAGTGGTAGCCTCCTTACAAAAGGGCTACAGCCAGGGTGTACGGATCATAGCCGATACCTCCTCCGCATTGTTTTGGATTATAGCGGAATCGATCCACCGCAAATTAAAATGAACATAGGGAAATAGTGGAATGTACTTGAGTTGTTTTATCGATTATACTACTTAGTGTTGTAATCACTAACGCGGAATTGCCTCTGCAGGTGTGAAGATGCGAAATTATGTGATTGACAACCAGAGCATGGAGCAAAATAAATATGGGGACTCCCTTTTTATTTATTTGAGAAATAAGTGTGGCTACTGGAAAACGGTCCAAGACTGTAGGATCTTTATATATGTGTTTGTTAGAAATGGTAGACATATTTGCTAAATTGTGAGTAACACCTAGCTAGGTAGGCCCACAATGTTATGAAAAATGGCGGGTCATTACAGGTTCAATCGGGGATTCGGCGGAAGATCAGGTGATTTCCGACGAATTTTGGTGAATCCGGTTTTTCGATGACTTCCGGCGGTTTTCTGGTGACTGTCCTGGTGGTTTTCCGGTGACTGTTCCAGCAGGGCAATCGAGGGTAAGGGTTAGCACCGGCTCGGCAAGCTCGTCGCAATGGTGGTGATGGCAAGGGAGGCCGCACCAGAGATGACCGCCAGTGGTGGCGTCGTGTTCGGTCGGGGCGGTTGGTTGCTCCGATCAGGCCCACGGCTGGCTTCGACAGCAGCGCTAGGTAAAGAGGAAACATCGGGGATGTCAAGGTGGTGGTTGTTGGGGTCACGGCGGTGGCGGCAAATTGACAAGAAGAGCGTCGCAGCTTTTAGGGCGATTCCGGTGTCGTGGCTGCAAGACGGTGGCGACGGCACGACAAGGTGGGGGGGCATCGATGGGTGGCAGTGCAGCGTCGGCGGCAGCAGCAGCACACAGTAGTTGGCGGAGAGGATTTTGGGAGGGAAGGTATCGGGAGAGAGAAAAACACCCTAAATGGAAAACTTGTAAATAAGTATTGACTCGATTCCTACTCGAGTCAAAATAATAACTAGTTCATAATAAATTCTAAAAAAAAATCTTGAAAAATATGGAAAAATCCCATAAAACAAAACAAACACAATAACATCCAAATGACATGCTTTATAACTAATAACCCACTTAAATATAATCCAACACCTCCTTATGCGTTATTCGGCCTAAAACTATTTCTACCATCAAACATATAAAAAGAAAAAAATACTGCATACTTTCATTTATTCTGATAACTCATTTCTCACCTTCTTCTCGACGTTATCATCATATATTCAGGTACACCTAACTCTCATCGTTCGTAACTCACGGCTGGCCTCGACTCAGCACGCAGTTCATGAAACTGACTCAACTCAAACCAACGGTTGAATAGATTGGTTTGGTAACGTAAAACCCTGACTCGAGTCACGGGTTTTACAATAAACATCAAACAATGAGAAATAGACGAAACTCAAACTGAAACTAACAAGGGAAGACCAAGGGGAGCTCAAAACCTAACACCTTAGGCAAAAGAAGTAGAGAACGGTGATTGGAGCTCAAAGGCGAAAGAAGAAGGCCATGGGAGGAGAAGAAAGTTGTTGGAGGAGGTGAGGAGGGAAGGAGCAATGGTGAAAAGATTAGGGAATGGATGGGTTTTATAGAAAAAAGGGCGGTTGACGTGGTGATGGCATATGTCTGGGTACACCTAATGAGGTATGGGTTGGAGGTATGGTGGTTTGGTGATGTCATAGGTATGGGTGCAATACCTAAAGAGGTATGGTTGCATTAGCTTAAGAGGTATGGTTTGGTTAGCCCAAAACCCAAAAAGTTAGGGTATAGGGAAGGGTGATAGAGCCCACCTCGGGAATTCTACTGTAGGTCCCAAAAAAGGGATAGGGCTTCGGGTTTAGGGTTTAGGGTTTAGTGGTTAGGATGGTCCGAACACGGCAAGCACACAAAAGACACCCGAGGGACATGGTCTTAGCATCTAACTATATACGATTCGACTGGACCAAACATGAAAAGCCAGACATGTAGCATCCAAACTGGCGTATTGAGTGCCGAAGGCGGCTAAGGTCAAACAAACATACACCATACCATACCATACATGAACGACAGCAAGAAGCACTAGACCTACTAACCCAATTCCGGTAACAATCAAACTGATTGTAAAACCCTTGAGCGGATAGCCCACGTTTTACAACCGGCTTAGAAAAATTCTGTCCCAGAATTTCCTAAGGGGTTACACACATAGAAACACACAACACACAACGTACAACATATAGTAGCACTCAACCAAAACATAGAAGGTGCTAATACTTCCTGCCCTTGTCGTATGGAGGGAAGAGTTTGGGGAAATGAAGCCGCATCTCATCCTCACCTCCCAACTGGCCTCCTTAACACCCTGTCTCGAAGTATCTTTGCCAAAGGCACTTCTTTCCTACATCACAGACCGATTGAGAATCCATGTAGCCTCCTTCAGGTCAGGTCGAACGTCGAGCTCCTCATACTGAAGTTGGTGTGATCCATCAGGCACGCACTTCTTTAGCATAGATATGTGGAACATGGGGTGCACTGCTGATAGATTGGGTGGGAGTGCAAGCTCGATGCAACCTCTCCAACACCTCAAACGGGCCAATATACCATGGACTCAATATGTCCCACCTCCCAAAATACACGCCTCTAGTCTGTGAGACTTTCATGAAAATGCAATCTTCAAGGACAAAACCGACGTCTCTACACCTCTACTGAACTGAAATCATCTTTAAATGAGCTTATCTGCTGTTCCTGATGCCTCGGCATATTCTCATTTCACTTTTTGGTCCCTCAGGACTACTGTTATATCCTAAGCCCATTTTTTCTTGTTTACATACCCACTCGCATAGTATGGTTGTTGGTATTCCTCGCTTAGACTAACACATGCAGCTTGCAGCATGGTTGTTAGTATTTTTGGCTTCAACTGGCACATGTTTGCTAGTATAACATGCTTGTCGGTAGTTCTGGCTTCGACTGACACATGTCGCTCGCATAACATGGTTGTTGGTAGTTCCGGCTTCGACTAACACGTGCTTGCTCGTGCAGTGCAGTTATTGAAATACACGAAAACTACATATATATAGGTTTGGGTAGGGATTTATAAAATAGGCCCGAAGGCAACTTGTGGTGGATATTGTTTTCGAAAACATGCTCTCGGGATCTCATCCTCGAGGGTTATTAATTAGGAAGATTGATCGATTAAATGACCCGGGTTATGTGGGATCTAATAAATCGCCACACAACTCATCCTATAATCAGTAAACATTCAATCACGATAGCAGAGAACAACAAGTCAGGGAGAGTCCCAAATAGACCTGGTAGAAGCTCCAAGCGTGTCTTAACACTTAAACGCTGAGCTCCTACTCCGTACCTAATCGTCAGTCTTGTGGTGATGGCGACGAGGTTGTGGCTGACTTGAGTGAGGATCGTGGGGAGAAAAGTGAAGGACGAAAAAGAAGAAGGAAGTTGGGTGAGAAGGATGAATGGTGATAGTGTTAGAAGTGTGGCATATACAGATGTCAAGGTGAGAAGAATGAATGGTCATGTGAGAAAAATGAATGGTCAGGTGAGAAAAATGAATGGTTGGTGAGAAAAACGAATGGTCATCTCATAATTAAAACTTGACCCAATTCTAAAACTAATTGTCAAACCGACTAGTTCAGATTATAAAACCCTGATTTGAATCACTGTTTTTACATTCTTCCCTCCTTATAAAAATTTTGTCCTCGAAATTTTAAAATATGAAGGCTCACTTTCAATGTCCTAGTTGACGACATATGAAGCACGCATCCGTACCCACTCTGCATATTTCTCTGGGACAACGTCCATAGTTTTGATATGTTGGGTGTCTATTGTCTCTGTTCATAGTCTCAGTGGGGTCGAGTAGCCAAGATGCTCTCAAATTAACTTGTGGCTCACACCACATCCCAAAAAGTGGCAAATCTGCATTTTTACCTTTGCCAACCGTGCAATGGCAGCTTTCATTTCGGTCTAACAGCTTCGAACGCTGTGGCAATTTACTAAGCCTGGTTCACCGTCTTGCATGATTAGTCCAACTCACTGATCCAATCCTAAAAATACTGTCATACTACCTTTTGGTGAGAAATCTGTAAATCAATGAAAAGGAAAGAAATATATACTTGAGAGCTGGACTTGGAGCAATCTTTGCACACACATCACCTATGAATATATCTTCCAACTGAATCGACCAAGAATCTGATCTCATACCAAAATTGTAACACCCCAAATCCAGTTTACGCCAGGAACTAAACCGGAATCTTACTAGTCCCGGTTAGGTCGGCAAACCCAAACCCAACCCTATGGATCTACTCTCGGCATCTCGAGATGGAAGATGTTTATTGCTATGCATGGATCAATGCATCGAACCATAACATGCTACTACATGAATGACATGACTACTAGTTTACCAAACAATATAAATACAATAAAGTCGATATAAATTCCTAAAATAGATCCAACAAAATTTCCCTTAAAAGTGCTATTAAAGTTCACCCTATCAAATGAACATGTATAAATATATATAAATATAACACATTGGTATTCACACAAAATTCTAATCTGATGCATAATTTATTTTAAATCTTGAGTCTTGACCCATTTGTGCATTCTAATTACTTTTCACATCATATGAATTCAATTGTCATACCTTACATCACATCATTATTAATATAATGACAACATAAACAAAGCATTAACATCTATCGTCTGACATGTGTGTCTACAAAAGACGTCACTTCTCCTCCATCGTGGCTAGCTCATCCTACTCTTGATCATTATGTACATATATTATAAACCACGTTAGTAACAAGTGTTATTCGTCCAAAAATATAACTAATATCAAATTGACTATGAGAGAAAACTCTCATATGAAAGTAAACATCATGAAATCTCTGAAGGGCATCTACTGAACTGAAATCTTCTTTAATTGAACTTATCTGCTACTGTTGATGCCTCGACATATTCTCATTTCACTTTCTGGTCCCTTGGGAGTACTGTTATATCCTAAGACCTTTTTCTCATTTTCTGCTTCAACTGACATATGCTTGCTCATGTAGTGCAGTTATTGAAAAACACAAAAAGTACAAATATATAGGTACGGGTAAAGATTTATAAAATAGACCCGAATGCAACTTGTGGTAGATCTTATTTTTGAAAACATACTCAAGGGATCTCATCCTCGAGGATTATTAATCAGAAGATTGATTGATAAAATGACCCGGGTTAAGTGGGATCCAATAAAATGCCACTTAACTAGTCCTACAATTTGTAATAATTAAATCACGATTGAATAGAATAATAAGTCAGGGGCAAGTCCTAAACGGAACTGGTAGAAGCTATGTGTAAAACCCACGATTCAAGTTAGGGTTTTATATTCAGAACCGGTCGGGTCGACCGTTATTTTTTCGAGTTGAGTCAGTTTCAGGACACGTGTACCGAGCCGACGCCGGTCGCGTGTATGAGCTATGAGGGTCATGCGTACCCAAGTATATGATGATAACGTCATGAACACAGCAGAACAGAATGAGTTATCAGAATATATGAGAGTATGCCAGTGATTTTTTTATTATTATTTATATATAGTGGATCGTAGAATTAGTTTTAGGCCGTTTACCGCGTTAGGACGCGTTACGGGCATTTTGGGTGGGTTGATAGTTTTAGAGCATATCATTATGATGTTTTGGTGTTGTTTGATTTTACGGGATTTTTCCCGATTTTTATGGATTTTTTTAGGATTTAATACGACTTAGTTATTATACTTGACTCGAGCCGGAGACGAGTCAAGTCTTATTTACGAAATTGCCACCCAACCCTTTCTTCTCCACCCCCGACCTTTTCTCCCCCACGCCCAAACCCTAACCATCGCGCCGCCCCTGTTCGCGCGCCACCGCCGCCACGGCCGACGCCGCCTGGCCGCCGTTCGACGCCGCCCAGCCCAGCCACGGCGTCGCCATGCTGCCCCGACCAGGTCCGGCCCCAATCGGGCCGCCGTGACGCCGGAATCGCCGTGCGTAGCGCCGCGGCTAAGTTTTGGTCGCGTCGTCGATTTCGCCGCCGGCGACCGTCGCCGCCACGATCAGGTGGTCGCCTCAGCACCAGCGACCACCCAGTGACCCTCCCCGACCGGAACGGAGGCCAGCGCCGCCCATCCCGGCCGGATCTCCACACCACCACGGCCGGCCTCTGTTTTATGCATTTTCCGGCGAGCCGCCACCTCCGTTGGCCTCATCGACCTTGTAGATGAGTCGGGCTCGCCGAGCCGGTTCCAATGGTACCCTACATGACCCCTATCCAGCTAGTAGATACCACCGGCAATTGTCGCCGGAAAACCACCGGAAGTCGCCGGAAAACCGCCAGCAGCTGCCGGTAAACCGCCGGAAAATCGGAATTTCTGGAATTCGCCGGAATTCACCGGATCTTCCGCGGGGCTCACCCGGTGGAGCCCGATCGAGCTTCGGACGCCGATGAGCGCCGAATTTGAGCTCCGAGACGCGCGACGGAACCCTAGCCGTCGCCGATTGTCGACGACGAGAGGTATAATTACCTCCAATTTGATTATTTAAATTGATGATTATTAGCATAGCATGGTAGCATGGACCGATTATTTATCATGATAGTGCCTAATTTCTGATGAAGTAATGATTGTATGATTTGAGGAATTGTAATTGAATAGTAAGTGAGCTAATGAGATAAAATGAGTTGGAGCATGATAAGTGATCATGATGTAATTTAGAAAAACAGAATAAAATATAGTATGAATAGTTTGAGTTATGATTATTCTCTTTCATGATTATTTGACTATGATGGATGATTATTATGTCGTGTGTGGTATTCATTGATTTTGATGCATCATGTAGTTAGAGGGCGTTAGTATTTAGTTTTGATGTGTAGGTACGGAGTAGGAGCTCGCCGCCTAGGCGCGATGACCCGCTTGGAGCTTCTACCAGGTCCGTTTAGGACTCGTCTCTGTTTTACTCTTTTCTATTGTATGTTTAATTTATTGTCTGCAGGACGGGTTAAGTGGCGTTTTATCGGATCCCACTTAACTCGGGCCATTTAACCGAACATTTTCCGGATTAATAACCCCTCGAGGATGAGATCCCTCGAGGTTGATTTCGAAAACAAGATCCACCAAAAGTTGCCTTCGGGCCTATTATATAACTCCCTACCCAAGCCTATATATATATGTAGTTTTCGCGTTTTCAGTGAGACGAGAGATGGAGAAATCGACTGCACGTACCATGCAGAGGATGCCGTGACAGTCAAAGCGGGCTCTGGATTAGTGCCAGCGGACTGTTCCATTCCCGAGGGATCCTGACAACTCCGCGTTTGAGTTCCTCACACCCGGAGAACGTGGAGGTTTACGGGTACTGTTTAGTACAGCGCATGTCCGGACTTGTGGTTCAAAGGGTACTAAAGGCGACTGCCTGAGAGTACTCGGCCTTCGTGCTCAAGGCCAGGAGAAATATGGAGGTAAGGAGAGGGCTTAGGATAAAGTTTCACGAGAAGTACTGAAAAAGAAGTGCTGAGAGTAGCATAGTACCAGCAGCAGATCAGTAAGTTCGGGATGCTACCGGGTCTGCAGCCCAGTGGCTCCTCAGTAGTGCCCTTCAGAGTGTTCACGTGGAGTATATGATGTTTTCTTTCATATGAGAGTTTGCTCTCATAGCCAGTTTGTTATAGTTATTTTATTTTCCGGACCAGTAACGCTTGTTACTGACGTTTTTCTTATACTATATGTAGGTGATAAGCACGAGATGGATGGAGCCAGCTTGGACGGAGGAGCAATGAGGTCTTGTGCACACACATGTTAGATGATCTGAATGTTTAATATTTGTATTATTATGTTATTATATTGTGAATGACATGCTAGTTGAGTAAATGTTATGATGGCATGACAATGACGATGAAATGAAATGATCAGAGTAGCGCAGCAGAAGTGTAGATGGGTTGAGACCCAAGCTTCAGAATGAGTGTATAGTATGATTAGATTATGTGTGAATGAAATTGTTTGATACTTATGTTATATATATTTATATATATATATTTTGACAGGGTGGCCCCTAATTGCACTTTTAGGGGAAATTCTGTCCGTTTTATTTCAGAACTTTTATTCATTTTATCGTAATTGTGATGGTGTGAAATTTGACTTGCATGTCATTCATGTAGTACCATGTTAGGGTTTTGTGTATTCATCCATGCATTGACGAGTTGTATCTTCATCTTAAGATCGCCGAGATTGGATCCGCATGAGTTAGGTTCGGGTTAGCCGACCTAACCGGGGCCTGTAACATGCCGGTTCGGTTCACGAGTGTGAACCGGATTTGGGGTGTTACAACATTGGTATCAGAGCCACTCTCGGCCGATTAAGATGTATGATACTTTTATAGGTGATGTGTGTGAAAAGACTGCTCCAAGTCCAGCTGGCAGGTATGTTTCTGTTTATTTTCCTTACATGCTGATTTTTTTTATTGATAAGTTGTTTGGATAACAGTGTATTAAGGACCTTGTTAGAAGTGTGTGGAATTAGCCTTAGTTAAGCTGACATGCCATATATGGATTGTTATCATAATATCAGATTGCTTGCCCAGTTAAATGTGAGCAGGGGATGTTGTTGTAAAACCCGTGACTCGAGTCAGGGTTTTATAGTTGTTAGCCGGTCGGTTTGACCGTAGTTTGAGTCGGTTCAGCTTTCAGAACACGTGTGCGGGGCCGAGGCCGACCGTGCGCACGTGCTATGAGGGTTTATGTATACCCAAGTATCGATGATAGCGTCAGATACGCATCAGCAGACTGAGTTATCAGTAGATATGAGAGTATACAGTTGATGATTTTATTTTATTTTTATGTTGTGGCCGTAGAATTAGTTTAGGCCGAATAACGCATTAGGACGCGTTAGATGGTATTCGGGTGGGTTATTAGTTATACGACATGTCATTTGGATGTTGTGATATTTTATTTGATTTTATGGGATTTTTCCCAATTTTTCTAGATTTTTCTGGGATTTATTCCGAGTCCGTTATCATTCTTGACTCGAGCCCGTGTCGAGTCAAGTTTTATTTACAACTTTGCCATCGCCTTATACACCTCATCTTCCTCCCCAAACCCCCACCCGCGTTTCTTCACCGCCGCCGCCGCCGAGATTCTGCCGCCGCCGTCGACGCCCCCTCGCCGCCGGTCGACGCCGCCCAGCCCGGCCGTGCCGTCGCCTCGCCGCCTCGACCACGCCCGGCCACTGTCCGGCCGTCGCAACGCCGGAAATCGCCCTCGATTTCCTGCCGATCCCGACGCGATTCCGCCGCCGTCTGCGCCGGACCGCCGCCGCCGTGACGTCGGAGTTCCTCCCCTCGACCTCCCCTACCTTTCCCCTCTGCTTAGAGCCGCCGTCGAGGGTCGGCCGTGGGTCTGATCGGAGCGGCCGACCGCCCCGACCGCACTCGACGCCGCCGTTGGTGGCCATCGCCGCCGCGGCTGCCCTCGTCGTGACCACCATTGGGTTCAGCTCACCGAGGCGGTGCTAACCCCTACCTCCGATTGCCTCGCCGGAGCAGTCACCGGAAAACCACCGGAGCTGCCGGAAACCGCCGGCATAGTCGCCGGAAAACCGCCGCCTTCGTCCGTCGGCACCGATTTCAGCGCCGATCGCGAGGTGGTTCTTCCTTCTTATTTTTTTAGAATTATTACATACTTATTGTGGTCATAGTAGCATATTAGAATTAATTTTATTAACTTCATGATTTTTGTTTAATTAATCGTGATTATGATAAACATGTGATGATTAGTGTGAATTGTGTTGTATGATGTGAATGCTTAGTAATGAAATTGTTAGTAAACCATTGAATAGTTAATTAAATGCTTGTTAACTAGTTAATTCATGAATATGTATGAATTAGGTTTTGCATGCTAACATTATGAAATTGTTAGTAAACTATTGTATAGTTAATTAAATGCTTGTTAACTAGTTAATTTATGAATATGTATGAATTAGGTTTTGCATGCTAACATTAAGTTAAACAGATTAAATTGATTAAACCATTGTCACCTAATTAGAATAGGTATGCTTTGAAATTGGAATTAAAAGTGCTAGGTAATAAGTAACATATGAAATGATAAAATTATTAACTTGCTTGACAATTAGAGACGTAGGGTAATTGTCGAGATGATTATCATGGTTGATTAGATGATTGTATGCATGTGGATATATTAGTTATATAGGTGTGCATCATATATGTACGGGCGTTAGTAATTAGTTATGTTCATGTAGGTTCGTTGCAGGAGCTCGCCGTCTAGGCACGAGACTGCGCTTGGAGCTTCTGACAGGTCCGTTAGGACACGCTTCTCAGGTTTTATCGCTCCATTCTATCGGTGATTTGATTTATTGATCGTAGGACGTGTCAGGTGGATGATTTATTGGACCCCACCTAACACGGGTCACCTGGTCGATGTTTTTCGGAATTAATAACCCTCGAGGATGAGATCCCTCGAGTTTGTTTTCGAAAATAAGATCCACCTCAAGTTGCCTTCGGGCCTATTATAATAAATCCCGACCCAGCCCTATAAATAGTTTTATCGAGTTTTCAGTGAGACAAGAGAAGATGAGTCGACTGCACGTACCATGAGCGGATGCCGTGCCAGTCAAAGCGGGCTCTGGATTAGTGCCAGCGGACTGTTCCATTCCCGAGGGATCCTGACAACTCCGCGTTTGAGTTCCTCACACCCGGAGGACGTGGAGGTTTACGGGTACTGTTTAGTACAGCGCATGTCCGGACTTGTGGTTCAAAGGGTACTAAAGGCGACTGCCTGAGAGTGCTCGGTCTACGTGCTCAAGGCCAGGAGTAATATGGAGGTTCGGAGAGGGCTTAGGATAAAAGTTTTACGTGAAGTACTGAAAAAGAAGTGTCGTGAGCGGCACAGTACCAGATAGATTGGGATGCTGTTGAGTCAGCTGCTCGACGGCTCCTTTGTAGTTGCCCTTATGAGAGTTCTTGAGGAAGATATATGATGGTTTGTTTTCCATGAGAGTTTGCTCTCATGTTCCAGTTTGATAATAGTTATTTCCGGACCAGTGACACCCGTTGCTGACGTTTTTCTACTATATGTAGGTGAGGATGATGATTGGTGTATGCCGGCCTCGACGAAGGAGTAGCGCTTGCATTGCACACACATACCTGGTGCCGCGCCGACTTTTGCGTAAGATGTGATGTGATTGGCTTGTATGTAATGCATGTGATATGCATGTGTGTTGTGAGACTTGTAGATCTTGTTTAGAAATGTATGAATTTTCTTAGAAATGTTTTGGAAAAGTTCCAATGTCCAGGATGATCAGCTATGTTGAGTTGAAATGAACAAAAACACGATGAACATGAATTGCAGGTGGGCTAGATGCCAATTACGATATGTGTAGTTGATTTGAAGTCTAGTGTGATATAAATTGTTGTTTTATATATATACATATTGTGCCGTATTTTAACAGGTCATCCCCTTATTGCACTTTTAGGGGAGGCTCTGTCCGTTTTATTCTAGATTTTTATGAATTTTATTGTTGTTTTAATTATTTTGGTGTGCGGTGATTATCATGACATTCACGTAGTATCCTGTTAGGGTTTTGCATCTCATTCATATATTGTTTGCGCATTAGCGGCGTGCTCCATCTTGAGACGTCGAGAGGGTTATGTCGTAGCCGTTTAGGTTTTGGGTCAGCCAACTTAATCGGTTTACGAGTAGTTCGATCCTTTGTAACAGTTCTGGTCCGGGTTGAGAGTAAACCGGATTGGGGTGTTACAGTTGTAATGCCGGTAGAGGTAGAAAGGGTATAGGGTTCTCATCTTATACCAGATTCGAATGTCAGTAGATGTCAGCAGGAATTTAACAGGCTTGTCATGATGGGCTCAGAGACCTACTAATTCTGTCCATCGCATAAGAGATTTGGATGATTTGGATGTTGACCAGGTGTCCGTCCTTTGTATGTCACCACATTAGTCCTACTTCCGAGAACGTGGTGTGCATAATGGGAAGGAGCTTGAAGTGGGTAGATAAGTTGAGAGGGACCACTTCTAGATAATAGTAGTGAATGAGGATGAGTAGTGAGACATAGGCTTGGACATAACAAGGAAAAGACCAGGACCACCAGTGCCTACGAGATCAGACATTTGACGAGATTCTACCAAAGATAAGGCACTAGATTAGTGATTGCCGTTTGAGGGCTAGTCAGCACTGATAGAAGCAGTCATTCTAAATTTTAGGAGATTAGAGTGGGTTTGGCATATGTTTACCATCGTATGTGTCAGCACCATGATCCAAACCCCTCCGGATCAGACACGCAGGACTAGACAACCTAAGCCGAGTTGTTAACAGCCAAGATTTGTCAGAGATAGTAGAGAGGATTTATAATGTATACGATTAAGATTAGATTTTTAGTATCTAGATAGGATTGTGGCCGACAGAGTTGCACAACCGCCGACCGAGTGCACAACCGCCGAACGAGTGCACAACCGCCGATCGAGTTGCACAACCATCGACCGAGTTGCACGACTACCGACCGAGTTGCACGACTACCGATCGAGTTGCACAACCGCCGACCGAGTGCACGATTTTTTTAGGATTTAATAGGACTTAGTTATTATACTTGACTCGAGCCGGAGACGAGTCAAGTCTTATTTACGAAATTGCCACCCAACCCTTTCTTCTCCACCCCCGACCTTTTCTCCCCCACGCCCAAACCCTAACCATCGCGCCGCCCCTGTTCGCGCGCCACCGCCGCCACGGCCGACGCCGCCTGGCCGCCGTTCGACGCTGCCCAGCCCAGCCACGGCGTCGCCATGCTGCCCCGACCAGGTCCGGCCCCAATCGGGCCGCCGTGATGCCGGAATCGCCGTGCGTAGCGCCGCGGCTAAGTTTTGGTCGCGTCGTCGATTTCGCCGCCGGCGACCGTCGCCGCCACGATCAGGTGGTCGCCTCAGCACCAGCGACCACCCAGTGACCCTCCCCGACCGGAACGGAGGCCAGCGCCGCCCATCCCGGCCGGATCTCCACACCACCACGGCCGGCCTCTGTTTTATGCATTTTCCGGCGAGCCGCCACCTCCGTTGGCCTCATCGACCTTGTAGATGAGTCGGGCTCGCCGAGCCGGTTCCAATGGTACCCTACATGACCCCTATCCAGCTAGTAGATACCACCGGCAATTGTCGCCGGAAAACCACCGGAAGTCGCCGGAAAACCGCCAGCAGCTGCCGGAAAACCGCCGGAAAAATCGGAATTTCTGGAATTCGCCGGAATTCACCGGATCTTCTGCGGGGCTCACCCGGTGGAGCCCGATCGAGCTTCGGACGCCGATGAGCGCCGAATTTGAGCTCCGAGACGCGCGACGGAACCCTAGCCGTCGCCGATTGTCGACGACGAGAGGTATAATTACCTCCAATTTGATTATTTAAATTGATGATTATTAGCATAGCATGGTAGCATGGACCGATTATTTATCATGATAGTGCCTAATTTCTGATGAAGTAATGATTGTATGATTTGAGGAATTGTAATTGAATAGTAAGTGAGCTAATGAGATAAAATGAGTTGGAGCATGATAAGTGATCATGATGTAATTTAGAAAAACAGAATAAAATATAGTATGAATAGTTTGAGTTATGATTATTCTCTTTCATGATTATTTGACTATGATGGATGATTATTATGTCGTGTGTGGTATTCATTGATTTTGATGCATCATGTAGTTAGAGGGCGTTAGTATTTAGTTTTGATGTGTAGGTACGGAGTAGGAGCTCGCCGCCTAGGCGCGATGACCCGCTTGGAGCTTCTACCAGGTCCGTTTAGGACTCGTCTCTGATTTACTCTTTCTATTGTATGTTTAATTATTGCCTGCAGGACGGGTTAAGTGGCGTTTTATCGGATCCCACTTAACTCGGGCCATTTAACCGAACATTTTCCGGATTAATAACCCCTTGAGGATGAGATCCCTCGAGGTTGATTTCGAAAACAAGATCCACCAAAAGTTGCCTTCGGGCCTATTATATAACTCCCTACCCAAGCCTATATATATATATATAGTTTTCGCATTTCTGTGAGACGAGAGATGGAGAAATCGACTGCACGTACCATGCAGAGGATGCCGTGACAGTCAAAGCAGGCTCTGGATTAGTGCCAGCGGACTGTTCCATTCCCGAGGGATCCTGACAACTCCGCGTTTGAGTTCCTCACACCCGGAGAACGTGGAGGTTTACGGGTACTGTTTAGTACAGCGCATGTCCGGACTTGTGGTTCAAAGGGTACTAAAGGCGACTGCCTAAGAGTACTCGGCCTTCGTGCTCAAGGCCAGGAGAAATATGGAGGTAAGGAGAGGGCTTAGGATAAAGTTTCACGAGAAGTACTGAAAAGAAGTGCTGAGAGTAGCACAGTACCAGCAGCAGATCAGTAAGTTCGGGATGCTACCGGGTCTGCAGCCCAGTGGCTCCTCAGTAGTGCCCTTCAGAGTGTTCACGTGGAGTACATGATGATTTCGTTCATATGAGAGTTTGCTCTCATAGCCAGTTTGTTATAGTTATTTTCTTTTCGGACCAGTAACGCTTGTTACTAACGTTTTTCCTATATATATGTAGGTGATAAGCACGAGATGGATGGGCCGGCCAGGACGGAGGAGCAATAAGGTCTTCTGCACACACACATTGGGTGATTGAATGTTTAATGTTTTGTTTATGATGTTATTTTATAAACATGCTATGAGTAAATGTTTGAGGCATGACAATGAGATGAAATGAAATGATCAGAGTAGCGCAGCAAAAGTGTGATGGGTTGAAACCCAAGCTTCAGAATGAGTGTATAGTAGATTAGATTCTGTGTGAATGAAATTGTTTGATACTTGGTTATATATATTTTTATATGTATATTTGACAGGGTGGCCCCTAATTGCATTTTTAGGGGAAATTCTGTCCGTCATATTTCAAAACTTTTATTAATTTTTATCGGGATTGTTGGTGTGTACTCTGACTTGCATGTCATTCATGTAGTACCATGTTAGGTTTGTGTATTCATCCATGCATTGCGAGTTGTATCTTCATCTTAAGACGCCGAGATTGGATCCGCATGAGTTAGGTTCGGGTTAGCCGACCTAACCGGGGCCTGTAACATGCCGGTTCGGTTCACGAGTGTGGACCGGATTTGGGGTGTTACAACATGGTCGTATTGGGTACCCTCGGAACTGGCTCGGCGAGCCCGACTCATCTACGAGGTCGACGCGGCCAATGGAGGTGGCGGCTCGCCGGGAAATCTATAAAATAGAGCGGCGGTGGTGGGTCGCCAAATCCGGCCGGCCAGGGCGGCGATGGCCTCCATTCCAGTCGAGGAAGGTCACCGGAAAACCGCCAGTAGCTGCCAGAAAACCGAAATTTATGGAATTCGCCAAAATTCACCGGATCTTCCGCGGGGCTTACCCAGTTGAGCCCGATCGAACGTCAGACGCCTGGGAGCGCCGAATTCGAGCTCAGAGACATGCGACGGAACCTTAGCCGTCGCCGATTGCCGACGATGTGAGGTATAATTACCTCCAATTTGATTATTTAAATTGATGATTGTTAGCATAACATGATAGGATTGAGTGATTCCCATTATAGAAGTCTGAGCTTGAAAGAAGTAATGATATGTATGATATGATTGGTAATGAGTAAATATTAAGTGATCCGATGATGTAAAGTAAATTTGAGCATGTTAATCGGGTATGATGTAACTTAGGAAAAACACAGTAAAATTGGTATGAATAACATTAGTTAGAATTATTTTCATATTTATGATTATTTGATTGTTGATCGGGTATGATGTGTAGGTACGGAGTAGGAGCTTGCCGCCTAGGTTCGATGACACACTTGGAGCTTCTACCAGGTCCGTTTAGGACTCGTCTCTGATTTACTCTTTCTATTGTATGTTTAATTATCGCCTGCAGGATGGGTTAAGTGGCATTTGATCGGATCCCACTTAACTCAGGCCATTTAACCGAACATTTTCCGGATTAATAACCCCTCGAGGATGAGATCCCTCGAGGTTGATTTCGAAAACAAGATCCACCAAAAGTTGCCTTTAGGCCTATATATAACTCCCTACCCAAGCCTATATATATATATATAGTTTTCGCATTTCTGTGAGACGAGAGATGGAGAAATCGACTACACGTACCATGCAGAGGATGCCGTGACAGTCAAAGCGGGCTCTGGATTAGTGCCAGCAGACTGTTCCATTCCCGAGGGATCCTGACAACTCCGCGTTTGAGTTCCTCACACCCGGACAATGTGGAGGTTTACGGGTACTGTTTAGTACAGTGCATGTCCGGACTTGTGGTTCAAAGGGTACTAAAGGCGACTGCCTGAGAGTACTCGGCCTTCGTGCTCAAGGCTAGGAGAAATATGGAGGTAAGGAGAGGGCTTAGGATAAAGTTTCATGAGAAGTACTGAAAAAGAAGTGCTGAGAGTAGCACAGTACCAGCAGCAGATCAGTTAGTTCAGGAAGCTACCGGGTCTGCAGCCCAGTGGCTCCTCAGTAGTGCCCATCAGAGTGCTCTTGAGGAAGTATATGGTTTTCTTTCATATGAGAGTTTGCTCTCATAGCCAGCTTGTTATAGTTATTTTATTTTTCGGACCAGTAACACTTGTTACTGACAAGTTTTTATATTATATGTAGGTAATAATCACGAGTTGGAGGAGCCAGCTTGGACGGAGGAGCAATGAGGTCGTGTACACACACACATGTTAGATTTCTGAATGTTTAAAATTGTATTATTATGTTATTATATTGTCAATGAGATGAGTAAATGTTTGAGCATGAT
Source organism: Piper betle (assembly GCA_033002965.1). Classification (NCBI taxonomy): domain Eukaryota; kingdom Viridiplantae; phylum Streptophyta; class Magnoliopsida; order Piperales; family Piperaceae; genus Piper; species Piper betle. The sequence continues at coordinate 37,322 of JAURVB010000983.1, forward strand.
GATATGACATGGATGAAATGCTAAGACACGATAAAAGAATGCATAATATGATCAGAGTTGAGCAGCGGAAGCGTAGTGGGTTGAGACCCGAGCTTCAGAATGAATACATTATAAATGAGATTTTGTGTGATTGTTAATGCATGCCGATATATTTGTATATATATTATTTTGACAGGGTGGGCCCATAATTGCACTTTTAGGGGAGACCCTGTTAGTTTTACTTCAGAATTTTCATCGATTTTGCTCGTAATTGTGATGGTGTGAAATTTAATTTGCATGTTATTCATGTAGTACCATGTTAGGATTTTGTGCATGCATTCATTCATGACAGATCGTATCTTCATCTTAAGACGCCGAGATTGGATCCGCACGAGTTAGGTTCGCGTTAGCCGACCTAACCGGGGCCTGTAACATGCCGGTTTGGTTCACGAGTGTGAGCCGGATTTGGGGTGTTACACTATGAGCGTGTCTTAGCACCTAAATGGTGAGCTCCTACTCTGTACCTAATCGTCAGTCACGTGGTGACGGAGACGAGGTTGTGGCTGACTTGACAGAGGATCGTGGGGGGCAAAAGAGAAGGGCGAAAAAGAACAAGGAAGTTGGGTGAGAAGGATGAATAGTGACGGTATTAGAAGTGTGAAATATATAGATGCCAGGGTGAGAAGAATGAATGGTCGGTCAAAAAAATGAATGGTCAGATGAGGGAAATGAATGGTTGGTGAGAAAAATGAATGGTCATCTCGTAATTAAAACTTGACCCAATCCTAAAAATAATTGTCAAACCGACCTGGTGTAGATTATAAAACCCTGATCGAATCACGGGTTTTACACTCCCCACCACCCTAAATTGATCCACGACTTAACTGGCAGGTTTGTCTTTGTGTGTGCTTTCACTAACCTATTTTTTTGCACTTCTAGTTGTTAGTTTTGTGTGGCAATTTTCTATTCGCACTTTGTAAGTTAGTCTATGGTTAGTGTTAGTGGTAAGATAGTTTGAGCAGATGGCAAGAAGACATCGAGGTAGACCGCCATTACGTAGCAGGCCTTCGCCTCATAGGCAGACCCCATCTCCCGTGCGAGAGCCGATGGTAGATCCCCAAACAAAGCTGATTAGGATCCTCTGAGAGGAGCTGCAGGCCATGAGGGCAGTGCTCCTGTGAGGAGATAACTTGACTATTTCCTATAGTCCAGGAGATGTTCATGGTCATGGCCATACTAGAGAAGAGACTAACAGGGGCAGAGACACCTAGTAAGGCTTCTAAGCCAGAGCGAGTACCACCACCGCCATTGCTTCCAGCTCAGCATCCCCATATTCCACTGATGTAGCTGACAGTAGGGTTGTATGCGATCTCAGCCCCAGGGATGCCAGTGGGAGTTCCACTCCCAAGGAGACTGGCAGTGATGTGGAGACAGCTAAATCCCATCATTTGGTTGTTGGAGAGGGCTCAGGTAGTCATGGCCCTGAATAGCCCCATTACACTAGGGAGCGGTGGGATGTTGAGGACTTCCTAAAGAATGGGGGTTATCTATTCTTCGTGAGCATGAGTCCCAAGGTTGTGTTGGAGGGGATTGACGAGGCTAGATCAGTGTAAATACACTTGGACTGTCCCCTAGAGCTATGGGTGCATGTAGCCACTTGAGCTATGTAGAGCATGGGCTGACTCTAGTGGGATTATGCCACACATTGCCTTTTGGAGGGTAGGGTCCCTCGAGCTGATTATGGGTTGAGTCTAGGGAGGTCTTATAGTTCTAGAACTTCTCCGCCACTGTCAAGGCGAAGAAGAAGATGGAGCTTCCGTCTTTGAGGCAGTAGGAGGGTATGTCCGTAGACGACGACCAGTCTATGTTCCTTATGCTGGAGAGGATTGCTATGGGTAGCTTCTCATAAGAGAGGGAGATGGCTGGTCAGTTTGTATCAAGATTGCACATCAGTTTGACTGAGCATTTGTGGCAACATTCTCCTATGTGACTCTTGTAGAGGCCATGATTTGCACCATCAGGCCAACGGCACATAACTGGCACTGTATGGCAATAAGGGGCAGAAGAACAAGGCAGAGGATCAGCAGGGCAAGCCGCATGGACAGAGGATAGGTGGAGTGACATTGTGCGCAATAGAGGGGCAGTATGTGCAGAGGTTAGAGGTGACCAAC
>JAURVB010000984.1:0-38399 GCA_033002965.1 Piper betle
GGTGAATTGTGTTGTATGATGTGAATGCTTAGTTATGAAATTGTTAGTAAACTATTGTATAGTTAATTAAATGCTTGTTAACTAGTTAATTGATGAATATGTATGAATTAGGTTTTTGCATGCTAACATTATGAAATTGTTAGTAAATTATTGTATAGTTAATTAAATGCTTGTTACATAGGTGTGCATCATATATGTATGGGCGTTAGTTAATAGTTATGTTCATGTAGGTACGTTGCAGGAGCTCGCCGTCTAGGCACGAGACTGTGCTTGGAGCTTCTGACAGGTCCGTTAGGACACGCTTCTCAGGTTTTATCGCTCCATTCTATCGGTGATTTGATTTATTGATCGTAGGACGTGTCAGGTGGATGATTTATTGGACCCCACCTAACACGGGTCACCTGGTCGATGTTTTTCGGAATTAATAACCCTCGAGGATGAGATCCCTCGAGTTTGTTTTCGAAAAATAAGATCCACCTCAAGTTGCCTTCGGGCCTATTATAATAAATCCCGACCCAGCCCTATAAATAGTTTTATCGAGTTTTCAGTGAGACAAGAGAAGATGAGTCGACTGCACGTACCATGAGCGGATGCCGTGCCAGTCAAAGCGGGCTCTGGATTAGTGCCAGCGGACTGTTCCATTCCCGAGGGATCCTGACAACTCCGCGTTTGAGTTCCTCACACCCGGAGGACGTGGAGGTTTACGGGTACTGTTTAGTACAGCGCATGTCCGGACTTGTGGTTCAAAGGGTACTAAAGGCGACTGCCTGAGAGTGCTCGGTCTACGTGCTCAAGGCCAGGAGTAATATGGAGGTTCGGAGAGGGCTTAGGATAAAAGTTTTACGTGAAGTACTGAAAAAGAAGTGTCGTGAGTGGCACAGTACCAGATAGATTGGGATGCTGTTGAGTCAGCTGCTCGACGGCTCCTTTATAGTTGCCCTTATGAGAGTTCTTGAGGAAGATATATGTGATGGTTTGCTTTCCATGAGAGTTTGCTCTCATGTTCCAGTTTGATATTAGTTATTTCCGGACCAGTGACACCCGTTGCTGACGTTTTTCTACTATATGTAGGTGAGGATGATGATTGGTGTATGCCGGCCTCGACGAAGGAGTAGCGCTTGCATTGCACACACATACCTGGTGTCGCGCTGACTTTTGCGTAAGATGTGATGTGATTGGCTTTTGTAAGATGTGATGTGATGTGTTTGTGAGACTTGTAGATCTTGTTTAGAAATGTATGAATTTTCTTAGAAATGTTTTGGAAAAGTTCCAATGCCCAGGATGATCAGCTATGTTAAGTTGAAATGAACAAAAACACGATGAACATGAATTGCAAGTGGGCTAGATGCCAATTACGATATGTGTAGATAGTTTGAAGTCTAGTGTGATATAAATTATTGTTTTATATATATATTTATTGTGCCGTATTTTAACAGGTCATCCCCTTATCGCACTTTTAGGGGAGGCTCTGTCCGTTTTATTTCGGGTTTTATGAATTTTATTGTTGTTTTAATTATTTTGGTGTGCGATGATTATCATGACATTCACGTAGTATCCTGTTAGGGTTTTGCATCTCATTCATATATTATTTGCGCATTAGCGGCGTGCTCCATCTTGAGACGTCGAGAGGGTTATATCGTAGCCGTTTAGGTTTTGGGTCAGCCAACTTAATCGGTTTACGAGTAGTTCGATCCTTTGTAACAGTTCTGGTCCGGGTTGAGAGTAAACCGGATTGGGGTGTTACAGCCACCATGTCATATAATTATCCTATATCGATAATCCGAGGGGAGTAAAAGATAAGAGGAAGAATTTTATCATTTTAACTTCTTCCTTTATTTAAAGTTATTATGTAGATTTAGTTAAGTTAATTATTTCTATTTTGTTCTTAATTTTATTTTCTTTAATTAATTTAAGGAAATTCATCTCTCTATGCGAACAATACTCTAATTTATCATTATATTGCTTGTTTTGACCGTGTATATTTGCATGTCACTAAAATCATTCGAACAAGTTTTTGGGGCCGTTGCCGAGGAGATCGAATTTTCTTAATTAATTTAGGATTAGAATTTTGAGTGTTTTTCTTTTCTTTTTAGATTTTAGTGTTTGATTATATTTTTAAAAAAAGGAAAAAATAAACTATATCATTGTCTTCTTCCTTCTATTATTTATTATCATTTGTTTATTAGTACGGTCACCCTTGTCTTCTTAGTGATTCAAAGATTGAAAGGACTTTGAGAAACTTGTGTGCCGTTAGAAGAAGAGCACAAGAACCGATAGAGGAAGAAGCTATGCATTCATGGAGGACTACCGGAGTTTTAGAATTAGATGCACTTACTACTTTATCTGCTCAGGTAAGTGCTTTAGCTAATCAAGTTCAAATTCTTAATATACAGAGACAGGTTAAGGCTGTAGAACCAATGTGTGAATGGTGTGGACAAGGACATTTTACAGGTCAATGTGCAACAGATCAAGTTAATTATGTAGGCAACTTTATTTGGAACAACAATCCCTATTCCAACACCTATAATGTGGGTTGGCACAATAACCCCAATTTTTCATGGAATAATTCTTCACAATCGGTTGTTGTTCCCAATAATCCACCACCATCACAGCATTATCAACCCCCTTCACTTTCTTTTCAGCAACAACAACAACCAGATTTGGTCCAAATGTTCAATTTCATGCAACAAACCATGCAACAACTATAACAATTTATGCATAATCAGCAGCAACAGCAACAACAGTTTATGCAACAAGTTATGGTGCAATTAAACAAGGAACCAAGTGAGCAACCCAAGGGTGCACTTCCTAGCCAACCAGAACAACCAAGGAATGATGGTCTAGAGCATTGCAAAGCTATAACAACCTTGAGTGGTATTACTTTACAGGAACCAGTTCAGCCCAATGAAGTTGAGGAAAAAGATGAAAAACCAAATAACGAAAATGAACTCAATACATTGGTTAGCTTACTCGGATGCAAAGGGGATCAGTTTAGTAATTCATTACATAAATCCATAAATTCTCTTTGTGAAGAAGATATTGATGTGGATGAGATGGTTAAAGTATTAGATTCACAACAAATTTTGCCTCAACGATTCAAAGTTATGGAAACTTCAGATCTACCATTCCACAAATTGCTGCCATCAATTGAAGTACCACTTATTTTAGAGCTAAAGCAACTTCCAAAACATCTCAGAAAGAAAAGCTGATTAAAAAACTAAAAGATCACAAGTCGGCTATTGCTTGGACTATAGCAGACAAACATGGCATCTGGTGTGGTTGCTGGTCATTTTCTCCTGGACAAAAGTTTTTTTCCACATGGTGCAATTGAAATTAAGACTGAGCAAAGGGATCGATCATTTAAAGTTAATAAAGTATGGGTCAAGACCAAATTCAGTTATTCATGATAATCATCTACCGACTAATTGGTTGAGGGAGTTCTCTTTCACTTCTTTTTCTTTATTTTTATTTTTGAGGACAGTGTTTAGTTTAAGTTTGGGGGCGATGCCTTAAATTTATGCATATTGTTCATGCTTGACTTGTGTTTAGATTTAGATATATATATATATATATATATAGTATAGTTTAGTGTAAAAATTTTATTATGCAATAGTATTTTAGTCTCTTGGTTCAATGATAGATACATGTGAATTAGTCTTACCTTTCTTGAGAAAACTTGATTAATTGATATGAGGGATGAACTGAGTAAAAGATTACATTTGAGAGTTGGTTCTCTACCTTATATTATTTTCACAATCCTTTGGTTTAGATGATTTCGATGAATGTTTTGCAATAAGGATTGTACATGATGGTCATGACTTTTAGAATTTGCCCTAGCGACTTTCGAGGCGAAATATTTGGTTTGCCATGTAGATGGAAAATGATATAGGCATTTCTTTTTGATGAGTCTGGGCCTTTCTTCAAGCCTACCTAATATGAATTATCCTCTGTACACAATTTCATGGCCTTTATTATACATATTTGTTTGATTACCCTTATTTTAACCTTGGCCTTTTTATTGAAAATATATCTTGCTATTTGAGTCCTAGCACCCTAGTGTTTTGAATTCATTCTAAATTCTAACAGGGATGAAACTTTGAGTAGTATAGAGGGAAGGCATTGCGTGTTATAGAGTGGTGATTGAGTGAATAGTGTGGACTATCCTGGCACTTTGCTTTGTAAAAAAAAGAGAGAAGAAAAACAAAGAAAAAAGAAAAGAAAAAGATGAGGCAATGATCCTCCACCAGTAAATACAAGATGAAGCAAGAGTCTTCCACTGGTTTGAAAGAAAAGAGAAAAGAAAAAGTAGAAGGTAGTCAATGGAAAATCAAAGCAAAGTTAATTCTTATATTGGGTCAATTCGATACTACATTTAAGGAAGTTTGTGTCATATTGCTTGGAGATTTGTTGTACATGTATGTCAAGATTTGGAAAGGATTTTTAATTCTAGGGTGCATATTAGCCTCTGATTTTTCTATCTTCTTTATCCGATTTTTGGTCCCTAGCCCCTGGCCCCATTACAACCTATGAAGACCTATTGATTCCATTGAATTGGCATTGCCTACATTAGTGGAGATGGGAGCGAAAGGTGAACATATTTAAGCATGTGCTTGATTGTATTCTCTTGGTTGCAGATGAGAATGATAAGCCAATGGATTATCTTACACACACACATAGAGCTTTCTTTTGGATGTGATTGATGAAAGGGAATTTCTGATTTGATTGACATCTTGTTGCCTCTTGATAGTTTGATTAAGAATCATATGAGAACATAATGGGGACTAAGTATTTTTGTGTAGTAAAATTTTCTCTGTTATGATATTTTGCTTGGTAAGTATTCCCGCCTGTCACGCGGGTGACCCGGGTTCGATCCCCGGCAATGGCGCCAAAAACTTGTTCGAATATTTTCAATGACGTGCAAGTATACACGGTCGAAACAAGTAATATAATGATAAATCGAGTATCGTCCCACAGGGAGATGAATTTGCTTAAATTAATTAAAGAAAATAAAATGAGGAGCAAAACAAAAATAACTAACTTAACTAAATCTAAGTAATAACTTTAAATTAAAAGCAACGTTAAAATTATAAAACTCGTTCTAGAGTCGAATTTCCCTTAACATCAATTTAATCTTCATCATATCTTACTCTTATCTTTTATTCCCTCAGATTCTCGATCTAGGATAATTATATGATATGGTGGCTCCCACTCCTTCATGCTTCTATTATTTTACCTCAATTTCTACCTCCCGGTGATAATTGATTAATCAACAAAATAATGCATTAAGAATTGCCTTACAATCGCATACGGTGTTATGTATCTTCCGACCACAACGACAAACAAGTCAAAAGACTCGTCGTATGATGAATTATCAATGACTAATTTAATTAATTTCTCCTGAAATCTAATTAAACCTCATGATCTAAGAAATAGGTGATCAATCTACTCTTAGCATTAAGAACATGACAATTTAAACAATCCAATTGAATAAAAGAATAAGAGGTTGAAATAAATTCAATTAAATCATGTTAAGTTCCATTCTTCTCTAGAATGAAATAAAAGACTATTCCATAACAAAAATAGAAAACATTATAAAAAAGAAACTACTTTTTATTATGAAAGAGAAAGAAATTACAAAAACTAAAACTACTTCTTCTACTACACTCTGAAGCCAAGAGATGAGATATGATCAACAACAAATGACCAACCCTTTATATAGAAGTGGAGATACAAGAATTCGAAGAGGGTGTTCACAAATCGACGTAGTCTAATTAATTATAATGTCCCTTCAAGTTTCCAACTGTTCGACTCCATTGAACACCATGAATTGTAGCCATTGGGTGGAGCCAAGTATCATGACCAATCAATTCCAAAGCTTAATTTATTCATCTTTTTCTGCATTAAAACATCAAAATTAAGCATATATAATAAAATATTAATTAACTAAAAAAATAAAGTAAAATATTACTTAATTAATAATGTTTATACCCGGGAAGTACAAAATCATATTAAAAACATGGGTAAATATTATATATTTTAAACACTTAACACCCCTATACTTCTCATCTTGCTCCCCCAACCCGCGTTTTCACCGCCGCCGCCCTTGAGAATTTTGCCACAGTCGTCGACGCCACCTCGCCGCCGATCGACGCCGCCTAGCCCGACTGTGCCGTCGCCTTGCCACCTCGACCACGCCCGGCCACCGTCCAGCCGTCGCGACGCCCGAAATCACCCTCGATTTCCCGCCGTTCCCGACACGATTCCACCGCCGTCTGCGCCGGACCGCCGCCGCCGGGACGTCGGAGCTTCTCCCCTTGACTTCCCCTACCTTTCCCCCTTGCCTAGCGCCGCCGTCGAGGCTGGCCGTGGGTCTAATTAGAGTGGCAGACCACCCCGACCGCACTCGACGCCGCCGTCAGTGGCCATCGCCGCCGCAGCTGCCTTTGTCGTCACCACCATTGGGTCAAGCTCACCGAGACCGTGCTAACCCCTACTTCCGATTGCCCGGCCGGAGCAGTCGCCGGAAAACCAGCGGAACTGCCGGAAAATCGCCGACTCGCCTTCACCGCCATCGTCCGTCGGCACCGATTTCAGCGCCGATCGCCAGGTGGTTCTTCATTCTTTTTTAGAATTATTACATACATGTTGTGGTCATAGTAGCACATTAGAATTAATTTTATTAACTTCATGATTTTTGTTTGATTAACTGTGAATTATGATAAACATGTGATGATTAGCGTAGATTGTGTTGTGTGATGTAAATGCTCACTAATGAAATTGTTAGTAAACCATTGAATAGTTAATTAAATGCTTGTTAACTAGTTAATTTAGGAATTTGTATGAATTAGGTTTTGCATGCTAGCATTAAGTTAAACAGATTAAATTGATTAAACCATTGTCACCTAATTAGAATAGGTATGCTTTGAAATTGGAATTAAAAGTGCTAGGTAATAAGTAACATATGAAATGATAAAATTATTAACTTGCTTGACAATTAGAGATGTAGGGTAATTGTCGAGATGATTGTCATGTTTGATTAGATTATTGTATGCATGTGGATATATTAGTTATATAGGCGTGCATCATATATGTATGGGCGTTAGTAAATAGTTATGTTCATGTAGGTTCTTTGCAGGAGCTCGCCGTCTAGGCACGAGACTACGCTTGGAGCTTCTGACAGGTCTGTTAGGACACGCTTCTCAGGTTTTATTGCTCTACTCTATCGGTGATTTGATTTATTGATCGTAGGACGTGTTAGGTGGATGATTTATTGGACCCCACCTAACACGTGTCATCTGGTCGATTGTTTTCGGAATTAATAACCCTCGAGGATGAGATCCCTCGAGTTTGTTTTTGAAAATAAGATCCACCTCAAGTTGCCTTCGGGCCTATTATAATAAATCTTGACCTAGCCCTATAAATAGTTTTATCGAGTTTTCAGTGAGACAAGAGAAGATGAGTCGACTGCACGTACCATGAGCGGATGCCGTGATAGTCAAAGCGGGCTCTGGATTAGTGCCACGGACTGTTCCTTTCCCGAGGGATCCTGACAACTCCGCGTTTGAGTTCCTCACACCCGAAGGACGTGGAGGTTTACGGGTACTGTTTAGTACATCGCATGTCCGGACTTGTGGTTCAAAGGGTACTAAAGGTGACTGCCTGAGAGTACTCGGTCTACGTGCTCAAGGCCAGGAGTAATATGGAGGTTCAGAGAGGGCTTAGGATAAAATTTTACGTGAAGTACTGAAAAAGAAGTGCCGTGAGTGGCACTGTACCAGATAGATTGGGATGCTGTTGAGTCAACTGCTCGACGGCTCCTCTGTAGTTGCCCTTATGAGAGTTCTTGAGGAAGATATATGGTCGTTTGCTTTCCATGAGAGTTTGCTCTCATGTTCCAGTTTGATATTAGTTATTTCTGGACCAGTGACACCCGTTGCTGATGTTTTTCTACTATATGTAGGTGAGAATGATGAATGGTGTATGCCGGCCTTGACGAAGGAGTAGCGCTTGCATTGCACACACATACCTGGTGCTGCGCCGACTTTTGCATAAGATGTGATGTGATTGGCTTTTGTAGTAGATTTACATATTGGTATTTATGCATGTGTTTGTGAGGCTTGTATGCCTTGTTTTAGAAATGCATGGAAACGTTTTGAAAAAGGCTCTAGTGATGTGCTATGCTAAAATGAAAAGGAATCAATTGAGCTGAGTATGAGATTGCAGGTGGGCTAGACCCAATTACAGTATGTGTGGATGATTTGAAGTCTATTACGATATAAATTATTGTTTCATATACATTGTAAAACCCACGATTCGAGTCAGGGTTTTATATTCAGAACCGGTCGGTTCGACCGTTATTTTGAGTCGAGTCAGTTTTAGAACACGTGTACTGAGCCGACGCCGGTCGCGTGTATGAGCTATGAGGGTCACGTGTACCCAAGTATATGATGATAACGTCATGAATATAGCAGAAAAAGATGAGTTATCAGAGTATATGAAAGTACACCAATTTATTTTATTTTGATATTTAGTGGATCGTAGAATTAGTTTTAGGCCGTTTATCGCGTTAGGACGCATTACGCGCAGTTTGGGTGGGTTTTTAGTTATAGAGCATGTCATTATCGATGTTTTGGTGTTTGTTTGATTTTATAGGATTTTTCCCGATTTTTATGGATTTTTTAAGGATTTAATACGACTTAGTTATTATCCTTGACTCGAGCTGGAGACGAGTCAAGTCTTATTTACGAGTTTGCCACCACACACACACCCGACCTTTCCTTTCTTCTTCACCAAACCCTTGCTCGCGCGCCGCCGCCGCTGCCAGTGGACGCCCACCCGGCCGCCGATCGTCGCCCCCTAGCCCTTGCCACGGCGTCGCTGTGCTGCCACGACCATGACCGGCCACAGTCCGGCCGCCACAACGCGAGGAATCGCCGGGGTGGCGCAGCACTTTCGTTGCTGATCGCGCCGCCGCCGACCGTTGCCACCATGATCAGGTGGTCGGCTCGACGTCCTTGACCCTCTAGCGACCTTCCCCGACCGGAGCAGAGGCCATCGCTGCCCTGACCGGCCGGATCTAGCCACCCATCGCCGCCGGCTCTGTTTTGCCATTTTTCGGCGAGCCGCCGCCTCCATCGACCTCATCAACCTCGTAGATGAGTCGGGCTCGCCGAGCCGGTTCCAAGGGTACCCAACATGACCACTTTCCGGCCAGTAGAGGCCGCCAGCAACTGTCGCCGGAAAATTGCCGGAAGCTGCCGGGAAACCGCTCGGACTTGCCGAAAAACTGCCAAAACTTGACGGAAAACCAGAATTTCTGGAATTCGCCGAAATTCACCGGATCTTCCGCAGGGCTCACCCAGTCGAGCCCAATCAAGCTTCGGACGTCGATGAGCGCCGAATTCGAGTTCCGAGACGTGCGATGAAACCCTAGCCGTCGCCGATTGTCGACGACGAGAGGTATAATTACCTCCAATTTGATTATTTAAATTGATGATTATTAGCATAGCATGGTAGGACTGATTATTTATCATGATAATGCCTAATTACTGATGAAGTAATGATGGTATGATTTGAGGAATTGTAAATGAATAGTAAGTGAGCTAATGAGATAAAATGAGTTGGAGCATGATAAGTGATCATGATGTAATTTAGAGAAACAGAATAAAAGATAGTATGAATAGTTTGAGTTAGGATTATTCTCTTTTATGATTATTTGACTATGATGGATGATTATTATGTCGTGTGTGGTATTCATTGATTTTGATGCATCATGTAGTTAGAGGGCGTTAGTATTTAGTTTTGATGTGTAGGTACGGAGTAGGAGCTCGCCGCCTAGGCGCGATGACACGCTTGGAGCTTCTACCAGGTCCGTTTAGGACTCGACTCTGTTTTACGTCTTTCTATTGTATGTTTATCTTATCATTTGCAGGACGGGTTAAGTGGCATTTTATTGGATCCCACTTAACTCGGGCCATTTAGCCGAACAGATTTCTGGATTAATAACCCCTCAAGGATGAGATCCCTCGAGGATGATTTCAAAAACAAGATCCACCACAAGTTGCCTTCGGGCCTATTATATAAATCCCTACCCAGCCCTATATATATGTAGTTTTCGCGTTTTCAGTGAGACGAGAGATGGAGAAACCGACTGCACGTACCATGAGCGGATGCCGTGATAGTCAAAGCGGGCTCTGGATTAGTGCCAGCAGACTGTTCCATTCCCGAGGGATCCTGACAACTCCGCGTTTGAGTTCCTCACACCCGGAGAACGTGGAGGTTTACGGGTACTGTTTAGTACAGCGCATGTCCGGACTTGTGGTTCAAAGGGTACTAAAGGCGACTGCCTGAGAGTACTCGGCCTTCGTGCTCAAGGCCAGGAGAAATATGGAGGTAAGGAGAGGGCTTAGGATAAAGTTTCACGAGAAGTACTGAAAAAGAAGTGCCGAGAGCGGCACAGTACCAGCAGCAGATCAGTAAGTTCGGGATGCTACCGGGTCTGCAGCCCAGTGGCTCCTCAGTAGTGCCCTTCAGAGTGTTCATGTGGAGTATATGATGTTTTCTTTCATATGAGAGTTTGCTCTCATAGCCAGCTTGTTATAGTTATTTTATTTTTCGGACCAGTAACACTTGTTACTGACGTGTTTTTATACTATATGTAGGTAACAATTACGAGTTGGAGGAGCCAGTTTGGACGGAGGAGCATTGTTGTCGCTTGCACACATGTCAGTCAATTGAGTGTTTATATTGTGTTATGATATTATTATATGGTGTGAATAAATGCTTGAAACATGATGATGTGACGTGATTAGTTGTTAAAATATGATGTTATGACATGATGAAAAGCTAAGACATGATGACAAGAGGTGAGATGTGATCAGAGTGCATAGCAGAAGTGTGGCCCAAGTTTTATAATGAATATATAGTATATTAGATTATGTGTGATTAAAATTGTTGATATATGCATATATATTGGTGTATATTGTTTTGACAGGGTGGACCCTAATTGCACTTTTAGGGGAGATTCTGTCCGTTTTATTTTAGAATTTTCATTGAGTTTGATCGTAATTGTATTGGTGTGTGTTTGAATTGCATGTCATTCATGTAGTACCATATTAGGGTTTGTGCATTCATCCATGCTTTGAGAGTTGTATCTTCATCTTAAGACGCCGAGATTGGATCCGTATGAGTTAGGTTCGGGTTAGCCGACCTAACCGGGGCCTGTAACATGCCGGTTCAGTTCACGAGCGTGAACCGGATTTGGGGTGTTACAGAATTGGTATCAGAGCCACTCTCGGCCGATTAAGATGTAAGATACTTTTATAGGTGATGTGTGTGCAAAGACTGCTCCAAGTCCAGCTGGCAGGTATGTTTTCTGTTTATTTTCTTTACATGCAGATTTTTCTTCATAAGTTATTTGGATAACAGTGTATTCAGAGCTTGATCAGAAGTATGTGGAACTGACCTTAGTTGAGTTGACAGGTCATTTCTATGGGATGATATCAGACTGTTGGTAAGTTAGATGTGAGCAGGGCATGTTGTAATGCTGGTAGAGGTAGAAAGGGTATAAGGTTCTCATCTTATGCCAGATTCGGATGTCAGTAGATGTCAGCAAGAATTTGACAGGCTTGTCATGATGGGCTTAGAGACCCACTAGTTCTGTCCATCGCATAAGTGAATTAGATGATTGACCAGATGTTAGTGTCTTGCATGTCACCACATTAGTCCTGTTTCCATGGGACATGGTGTACATGATAGGAATGAGTTAAAAAGAAAAGGGGTAATAATAAGGAGCTTGAAGTATAGAGATATTAGCAAGTTAGTTGGCACATGAGATGAACCACTTCCAGGAGATAGTGATGAATGAGGATGAGTAGTGTGGTGGATCGACAGTTTGATTAGCACTTCACCGCATCCTCCTCTTCCACTAGTTTATGACCTATGGGCAGAAGTTTTGACTTCCTTTTGCCAGACATAGGTCTCGATATGACAAGGAAAAGATCAGGACTACCATTGCCTGTGAGATTAGTTATTTGACCAGATTCTACCAGAGATAAGGTACCAGACCAGTGATTGCCGTGTGAGGGCCAGTCAACACTAATGGAAGCAGCCACTCAGATTTTAGGAGATTAGAGTGGGTCTGGCATAGGTTTACCATCATATGTGTCAGCACCATGATCCAAACCCCTCCGGATCAGACACGCATGATTGGACAACCTAAGCAGAGTTGTTAGCAACCACGTCTAGGGAGACATACAAATGGAGGAAGACATGTCAGAGAAGATAGTGGATTTACGATGCATACGTCCAAGATCAGATTTTTAGCACTTAGGTAGCACTGTTGCCGACGGAGTTGCACAACCACCGATCGCGTGCACAACCGCCGACCGAGTTGCACAACCGCCGACCGAGTTGCACAACCGCCGACCGAATTGCACAACCACCGATCGAATTGCACAACCGCCGACCGAATTGCACAACCACCGACCGAATTGCACAACCGCCGACCGAGTTGCACGACCGCCGACTGAGTCACACAACCATCGCCGAGGTGCACAACCGCCGTCCGAGATGCACTACCACCGACCGAAGACGCACTACCGCCGTCCGTGTATTGCTCATCCGCCGACCGAGTAGATTAGTTAGAGCGTAGTAGGGCCAAAACTTGAGGAACAAGACATAGTTACAATGGAAATTAGCAGAACAAAGAAGAGTTAGGAAAACTGAGGTTATTTGGATGAGATAGCATAGGATCCGACTTCACAGCTCTCTTGCAATCATTGTTTTGACCTGACACCCTTGGGTCAAATGTATATTGCAAGATAACCCCATCAGGCACTATTAGTAATAGTGTAACGACCCGACCATTTTTAACAATATTGTGGGCCTTGTTAGCCAGGTGTTACCAAAATAAAACTACTAAATGCCAAGTAATAAGTTATAAAATAATGGTTCCCACCGTCTTAGACCATTTCCCATAGCCACATTTATAACTCAAAACAAAATAAAAAGAAGTCCAATCTATTACCCATTCTCCTAACCTGACAATCCTATCATACTTTTATTCTACCTTATTTGAGCTGAAATCAAATAATCTTGATTGGCCTACATACCCATGTCGGGATCACGCTCGATGTAGTTCTATTGGCTGATGGGTTAGTCCACCATGCCACTATAAAATATTGGGCCGATGGGTCAGTCCATCATGCCCCCTATTGGCGGATGGGTTCATTCCATCGTACCCCCTATTATGTTGTACTTCTATTGGCTGATGGGTTAGTCCACCGTGCCACTATAAAATATTGGGCCGATGGGTCAGTCCATCATGCCCCCTATTGGCCGATGGGTACATTCCATTGTACCCCCTATTATGTTGGGCCGATGGGTCCATTCCACCGTACCCCCTATTGGCCGATGGGTCCAATCCATCGTACCCCCTATTGGCCGATGGGTCCATTCCACCGTACCCTTATTGGCCGATGGGTCCATTCACCGTCCCATCGTTATGTTGAGCCGATAGGTCCATTCCACCGTACCCCGTATTGGCCAATGGGTCCATTCCACCGTACCCCTTATTGGCCGATGGGTCCATTCCACCGTACCACTTATTATGTTGAGCTGATGGGTCCATTCCACCGTACCCCTATTGGCCGATGGGTCCATTCCACCGTACCACTTATTATGTTGGGCCGATGGGTCCATTCCACTATACCCCCTATTGGCCGATGGGTCCATTCCAGTGTACCCCCTATTGGCCGATGGGTCCATTCCACCGTACCACTATATTAGGTTGAGCCAATGGGTCCATTCCATCGTACCCCCTATTATGTTGGGCCGATGGGTCCATTCCACCGTACCACTTATTAGGTTGAGCCGAAGGGTCCATTCCACTGTACCCCCTATTGGCTGATATTTACTTATGGACTGTCCGTTCCATCTAACATGTCCATTATTAGATTTTGAACAGTGCAGCTAAAAAACATAGGGTTTCTTGAAACTAGTCAAATGTGAATTTCATATTTCCCATCTAATTTGCAACTATACAATATCTCAACATCCAAAGACCTATTGCAATTTATACCAAAAAGTTCTAGCAACTTAGCAGGGTATTTCTAATGAATTTATGCGTTGCAACCATGCATGTAAGAGTTCTAGTGGAAAAGAAACTAAGAAGAAGTATGAAATACTTACACCACAATGGAAAGGCACTGGAGAGGAGGCAAGAAGAAGTGGACTCTCCTTCCTCCCTAACCCCCTCTTCCTATATATATATGCTTCAACGAGTTCCTCAATTAAATTCTCACATCTATTCATGTATAGGTATTCCCTAGGTTCAACGAGTCCCTTTATTAAATTCTCTTACCCCATCATCTATTCATGAATCAGTATTCTCTAGGTTGGGTTCGTCTTCCCTAATGCCAGAGTTTGACCTTACGTCTTCTCTAAGGTTAGGGTTTGGCTTTACGTTGAACCGTGACCGGTCTACTTGATAACCAACCATATCCATTCATCAAAAATAATATTTCATAATACTTAGGTTCAAGTCTTGAAATAAAAAATTTCACATATTTTCACAGTTCCTACAATCTCCCCAACTTCAGACAGTCTCATAAGAATGCGCATGGACAGAATCAGGGAACATGATAGCATGACCTCCAGATGGGATGGTCACAATGATCAGACTGTGCAGATTGCATGCTAGTATATCCATGAGCTACGACCAGCATACATAGATTAGATGGTTAGTACACAGTCACACTCCATTGAATCCATTTAGTGACGGGCCAACCACTGATAGAATTTGACTTATATAGAGTATTGGGCATAGATAGAGGGTTAGTGAGGAAAGGTTTTTCAGAAGGACAATGATTCCCTTGTCTTTCGCCAGCACGATTAGGTTCTCACCTTGGGAGATAGCATTGAGCCTTGCCCTGAGTATGAAGTACCTTCAGGGTACTAATTAGGGCTTACAGTGTAGGTAGATGTTGCAGACTGGCCTTCTGATGAGGACTTTCACCCCAGCAGGGAGCGATGTAGACAGAGACTTCAGATAGCACAGACCATGCTAACCAGACAGAGTGATATCAATGTATGCTCATCTTCATTGATAGCCTTACTTGAGAGTCTACCACAGCGGTAGTAGCCATGTGAGTCAAGATTAGTACTACAAATCGGTATGGGATGGCAGGTTACACACCACTGAAGAGCGGACAAGACACGTGTCGAACCTCATTATGAGTCCCCGTAGACTTGAGGAGAGACAATGGTTCTTTGGGTCATTTGAACCCCACCCATTTAGAAGTACGTGACTAGTACAGTATTTAGAAACATGTGCCTACTATTAGCTAATTGAACTAGAGCCACTTAGGAGCTGTTTCTGAGATTTGTCATTGATTGACTATTCCACAGACTGATCACCTGTGGCATAGTAAATCATGGTGATCTTAGAGACAAGTCCATAGACCTAACGAGATTTTAGCCACCTAGTACACTACATAGGGATTTTATTTCCCCTGTCATTGCATGACACCCTAACCTTACCATAGAACAGAGTGACATACCTATGTAGCAAGTTTTTCTTGGCCTAATGGATTCCCTGTTTATCTTGCATGAGATACCACATGTGAGGATGAGATGTCCCCTATTGAGAGTTCTTGAGCAATGTGACTAGATTTCCATGAGATTCAGCCTTCCCATAACCCAAAGATTACATACAACTTTCCACTCACCCTTCTAGATATTTCAGTTCTACTATCAGTTGTCCAGATTATTGAGATGAGTATACATTGACCAGAGTACGTCATAGACCAGATGCGGAATCTCCCATTACTACCTTGAGACACGCTGTGTATGTACAGGTGTTCTCGCCCCCTTTCAGCAATAGTTAGTGGTTGTATAGATAGTTACCTGAGCCATAGTATGCAGTAGAGTCATAGTAGCTATCCTTATTCTCTTATAGAACAGAGTGAGATACTGGACTCAGGACCGAGTCAACTAGGACCTAGTGAGCGGTCTAGTTCCTTATATAAGGACACTTGAGAGTTGGATCTAGACTGGCGATAGTGAGCCATGCAGCTCATTAGTTTATACACTCGACCTAGCAGCAGACTCATAGCATACTTTAGGTTGGTTGTAGGACTTAGGAGTAGAGTTTCCTGAGAGTATATGTAGGTGACTTTTCGCAAATGAGGATTAGAGGGACATGGGTAGGTAGGTAGGTCTTACCCTCAATGTAGTTTTTCCAGACATAGCCCAGAATAGAGCCTTGCGATACTCTAGAGTATTTGCTTGACCAACCCAATAGGCCCTTAGGGGTGACCTAGGGGTTTTCCACCGAGTTAGCAGTATGGATCAGAACAGAAGAGAATCATGATGGTAATCTCAGAACAGGCGTAGACCACATTAAGGATCAGGATAGAAGAGAAGGATGATGATAATGTCAGAACAGACACAGGAAGTATAGAATCCAGAATGTTTGAGATTGTCAGCATCACTAGCAGGACTCGCCACATCGGCACCACTACAGTCAGTGAGGATGTATAGGACTGTTGAAGCAGTAGAGGATACGACTGATATGTATCCCAGCTTCCAGGAACTAGTTTCAGTAGAACCTCCTTGAGTTGAAATTTTGAGGACGAAATTTTTGTGAGGGAAGATTGTAAAACCCACATTTCGAGTCAGGGTTTTATATTCAGAATATTGTTTTGACAGGGTGGACCCTAATTGCACTTTTAGGGGAGATTCTGTCCGTTTTATTTTAGAATTTTCATTGAGTTTGATCGTAATTGTATTGGTGTGTGTTTGAATTGCATGTCATTCATGTAGTACCATATTAGGGTTTGTGCATTCATCCATGCTTTGAGAGTTGTATCTTTATCTTAAGACGCCGAGATTGGATCCGTATGAGTTAGGTTCGGGTTAGCCGACCTAACCAGGGCCTGTAACATACCGGTTCAGTTCACGAGCGACGGTGACATATACTATATTGTGTCGTATTTTAACAGGTCGTCCCCTTATTGCACTTTTAGGGGAGGTTCTGTTTGTTTTATTCCAGGTTTTATGAATTTTGTTGCTATTTTAATTATTTTGGTGTGTAGTTACTATCATGGCATTCACGTAGTATCCTGTTAGGGTTTGCATCTCATTCATATATTGTTTGCACATTAACGGCGTGCTCCATCTTGAGACGTCGAGAGGGTTATGTCGTAGCTGTTTAGGTTTTGGGTCAGCCAACTTATTCGGTTTACGAGTTGTTCGATCCTTTGTAACAGTTCCGGTCCGGGTCGAGAGTAAACCGGATTGGGGTGTTACAAGATTGGTATCAGAGCAACTCTTGACCGATTAAGATGGAAGATACCATTACAGGTCATGTGTGTGCAAAGCTACTCCGAGTCAAGCCAGCAGGTATGTTTTCTTGATTTACTTGTTTCAGGTCACAGATTTCTCACCACGTAGTTGAATGACAGTGTGTACAGGTTTCATTAGTGAATGTCAGTCACCATGGTTAGAGCAACTCGCAGGACTCAGACCAGGGATCCATCTCCCAGGCATACTAGTCCTAGTCGTGCGCCCAGCGAGACAGCATCTAGTAGGCCGGGAGATCAACCACCGTCAAGAGAAGCCAATCGTGCATGCGTCGACTAGCCACCATAGTTCTCGTAGTCGCCAGACTGAGAGAGATGCAATCATTACCCAATTGGTAGAGACACAGAGGTAGATACAAGAGAGCCAGGAAGAGTTCAGGAGAGAGTTCCGTCAGATAGCCCTCTCCATAGCTCGAGTTGAGAAGAGGCCGTTAGGAGATGACGGAGTATGAGGAGAGGCCGCTTCTCCCATGGGTTACCCACCGCCTCCTCGTCCTCCATCAGCGTAGTAGGGGACTATCCCTACAGCTCCTCTGATTGCTCCACTTCAGACTGGGATGGGCATTCATTACAGTGGACCCCCTGGAGCTAGTAGTGGGCAGACAACAAGGGGTAGCATACCGGCAGGGGCAATGTCGCTGTCACCACAGTTTGAGATAGGCGAGGGCTCAAACAGATCTATAGATGTAAGAGATGGTAGATTTTGGCAGTATGAACAATTTGTGAACAATGGAGGGCACTCTTTCCTAGGGAAGTCAGATGCAGAAGAGGTTTTCTTATGGATTTCATCCACGATCGGCGTGTTTAAGAGCATGGCATGACCGATGGAATAGCCGGTGAGGATGTATGCAGCTACAGTTGAGGAGGCATTAGTGGACAAAATTGTCGTGACAAGATGACAGAGTTTGATTTGATCTTCAGGATGGATTGAATGTCCAAGTATGAATAAATTAAGCTTCGGATTTGATTAGTCATGACACTTGGCGCCACCCAATGGCTACAATGTATGGTGTTCAATGGAGTCGAACAGTTGAAAATGTAAAGGGACATTATAAGTAATTAGATTACGTCGATTTGTGAACACCCTCTTCGAATTCTTGTATCTTCACTTCTATATAAAGGGTGGTCATTTGCTGTTGATCATATCTCATCTCGGCTTCAGATTGTAGTAGAAGTAGTAGTTTTAGTTTTTGTAATTTCTTTCTCTTTCGTAATAAAAGTTAGTTTCTTCTTATATTGTTTTGCTTAATATTATTTTCTATTTTTATTATGGAGTAGTCTTATATTTCGTTCTAGAGAAGAATGGAACTTAACATGATTTAATTGAATTTATTTCAAGCTTTTACTCTTTTATTCAATCGGATTGTTTGAATTATCATATTCTTAATGCTAAGAATAGATTGATCACCTATTTTTAGATCATGAGGTTTAATTAGATTTCGGGAGAAATTAATTAGATTAGTCATTGATAATTCATCATACTGACGAGGAGCAAAACTCACTTAACATGAGGAACAAAACAAAAATAACTAACTTAACTAAATCTAAGTAATATCTTCAAATTAAAGGCGAATTTAAAATTATAAAACTCGTTCTAGAGTCGAATTTCCCTTAACATTAATTTAATCTTCGTCATATCTTACTCTTATCTTTTATTCCCTCGGATTGTCGATTTAGGATAATTATATGACATGGTGGCTCCCGCTCCTTCATGCTTCTATTATTTTGCCTCAATTTCTACCTCCCGGTGATAATTGATTAATCAACAAAATAACGCATTAAGAATTGCCTTACAACCGCATACGGTGTTGTGTATCTTCCGACCACAACGACAAACAAGTCAAAAGACTCGTCGTATGATGAATTATCAATGACTAATCTAATTAATTTCTCCCGAAATCTAATTAAACCTCATGATCTAAGAAATAGGTGATCAATCTATTCTTAGCATTTAGAACATGATAATTCAAACGATCCGATTGAATAAAAGAGTAAGAGCTCGAAATGAATTCAATTAAATCATGTTAAGTTCCATTCTTCTCTAGAACGAAATATAAAACTACTCCATAATAAAAATAGAAAACAATATTAAGCAAAACAATATAAAGAAGAAACTAACTTTTATTACGAAAGAGAAAGAAATTACAAAAACTAAAACTACTACTTCTACTACAATCTGAAGCCAAGAGATGAGATATGATCAACAACAAATGACCACCCCTTTATATAGAAGTGAAGATACAAGAATTCGAAGAGGGTGTTCACAAATCGACGTAATCTAATTAATTATAATGTCCCTTTACATTTCCAACTGTTCGACTCCATTGAACACCATACATTGTAGCCATTGGGTGGCGCCAAGTGTCATGACTAATCAAATCCGAAGCTTAATTTATTCATCTTTTTCTGCATTAAAACATCAAAGTTAAGCATATATAATAAAATATTAATTAACTAAAAAATAAAGTAAAATATTACTTAATTAATAATGTTTATACTCGGGAAGTACAAAATCATATTAAAAACATGGGTAAATATTATATATTTTAAACGCTTAACAGGGAGCTCTAATAGATTATCGGAAAAAGATGGTGACTTTTCGACACGGAAGGTGCCTTTTCTTTTTCCATGTCAGGGCAGAAACAGAGAGAAAGGCTGGATCTCCTATCAGAATGCAGTGAGACAGTTGGATCAGGGTTTTATCCAACCGAACGTGTCACCATGGGGAGCACTGGCATTGTTTGTGAAGAAGAAGGATGGAAGAGAGAGGTTTTTGACACTGTAGCCAGGTGTTTAGTCTGTCAACAGGTGAAGGATGAACACATGCGCCCCAGTGGGACCTTACAGCCACTGAAGACCCCAGAGTGGAAGTGGGAGAGTATAGCTTATGATTTTGTAGTCCGTCTGTCTAAGAATCGCCAGGAGAGAGACGCAGTATGGGTAATAGTGGATCGACTAACGAAGTCTGCGCATTTTGTCCCTATTATAATGGATTACCCATTATCCACTTTGGCGACCTTGTATCGGGATGAGATAGTACGACTACATGGAGTTCTGTTGGAGATCATCTCAGACAGAGACCCACGGTTTACGTCCCGTTTCTGGAGAGCTTTTCAGGTAGCCATGGGCATAGGGTCGAAGTTCAGCACCGCTTTCCACCCTCAGACAGATGGGCAACCCGAACGAACTATTCATATTCTTGAGGATTTGCTTAGGGCCTGTACGCTAGATTTTGGAGGTGATTGGGCAGAGCATTTGCCTTTGGTGGAATTTGCTTACAACAACAATTACCAGGCGAGTATTGGGATGGCACCATTTGAAGCACTATATGGTAGGCCGTGCAGATCCCCATTGTGTTGGGTACAGGGCAGTGAGCCAATGATAGTAGACAAGAGATGGTTCAGCAGACACAGGATGTGGTAATGCGGATTAAAAGAGAATCAGGTCAGCTCACGACCGACAGAGAAGCTACACTGATCAACATCGACGTGAGGTTCACTTCATGGTCAGAGAACTTGTTCTTCTGAAGGTGTCACCAGCCAAGGGAAACATGAGGTTTGGTATGCATGGGAAGCATAGCCCGCGGTACATAGGACCATTTGACGTTCTAGAATGTGTAGGTCAGGTAGCCTATCGCATGGCATTGCTGCCTCACTTATCAGCCGTACACCCAGTGCTCCACGTGTCCTTATTGAAGAAGTACCACCCAGATAACTCCTGCGTTATCAGTTTCCAAGGGATAGAACTCTGTCCTGACTTGACATATCCTAAGGACGCAACGAGGATAGTTGATTAGCAAATGAATACCCTCAAACGTAAGCAAGTTTCCTTAGTACGAGTGCAATGGAATCGACGCGGAGTTGAAGAATCTACATGGGAGCGTGAGGACGAGATCAGGAGGAGGTATCCCGAGTTGTTCGAGCAGCCAGCTTCTGGACCAGGTACTCCAGTTTCCAACCTCGATTACAGTTTACAGCATTATGTTTAACGCCTCCTTGATTTAAAATTTCGAGGACAAAATTTTTATAAGGAGGGAAGGTTATAAAACCCGCGACTCGAGTCAGGGTTTTATAGTCATTAGCCAGTCTGTTTGACCATAGTTCGAGTCGGTTCAGCTTTCAGAACACGTGTACGGGGCCGAGGCCGACCGTGCGCACGTGCTATGAGGGTTTATGTATACCCAAGTATCGATGATAGCGTCAGATATGCATCAGCAGACTGAGTTATCAATAGATATGAGAGTATACAGTTGACTGATTTTATTTTATTTATGTTGTGACCGTAGAATTAGTTTAGGCTGAATAACACATTAGGACGCGTTAGATGGTATTCAGGTGGGTTATTAGTTATACGACATGTCATTTGGATGTTGTGATATTTTCTTTGATTTTATGGGATTTTTCCCAATTTTTCTAGGATTTTTCTAGGATTTATTCCGAGTCAGTTATCATTCTTGACTCGAGCCGGTGTCGAGTCAAGTCTTATTTACAACTTTGCCACCCCCTATACTTCTCGTCTTCCTCCCCCAACCCGCGTTTTCACCGCCACCGCCCTTGAGAATTTTGCCACCGTCGTCGACGCCACCTCGCCGCCGATCGATGCTGCCCAGCCCGGCCGTGCTGTCG
This sequence comes from Piper betle, assembly GCA_033002965.1. Taxonomy (NCBI): domain Eukaryota; kingdom Viridiplantae; phylum Streptophyta; class Magnoliopsida; order Piperales; family Piperaceae; genus Piper; species Piper betle. The sequence goes on from JAURVB010000984.1 coordinate 21,989, forward strand.
CCCTGCCACCTCGACCACGCCCGGCCACCGTCCAGCCGTCGCGACGCTGGAAATCGCCCTCGATTTCCCTCCATTCCTGACGCGATTCCGCCGCTGTATGCGCGAGACCATCGCCGCCGTGACGTCGGAGCTTCTCCCCTAGACTTCCCCTACCTTTCCCCCTTGCCTAGTGCCACCGTCGAGGCTGATCGGAGCGGCCGACCGCCCCGACTGCACTCGACGCCGCCGTCGGTGGCCATCACCGCCGCGGCTGCCTTTGTCATCACCACCATTGGGTCAAGCTCACCGAGACGGTGCTAACCCCTACTTCCGATTGCCCGACCGGAGCAGTTGCCGGAAAACCACCGGAACTGCCGGAAAATCGCCGACTCGCCTTCACCGCCATCGTCCGTCGACACCGATTTCAGCGCCGATCGCGAGGTGGTTCTTCATTCTTTTTTTAGAATTATTACATACATGTTGTGGTCATAGTAGCACATTAGAATTAATTTTATTAACTTCATGATTTTTGTTTAATTAACTGTGAATTATGATAAACATGTGATGATTAGCGTAGATTATGTTGTGTGATGTAAATGCTCACTAATGAAATTGTTAGTAAACCATTGAATAGTTAATTAAATGCTTGTTAACTAGTTAATTTATTAATTTGTATGAATTAGGTTTTGCATGCTAGCATTAAGTTAAACAGATTAAATTGATTAAACCATTGTCACCTAATTAGAATAGGTATGCTTTGAAATTGGAATTAAAAGTGCTAGGTAATAAGTAACATATGAAATGATAAAATTATTAACTTGCTTGACAATTAGAGATGTAGGGTAATTGTCGAGATGATTGTCATGTTTGATTAGATTATTGTATGCATGTGGATATATTAGTTATATAGGCGTGCATCATATATGTATGGGCATTAGTAAATAGTTATGTTCATGTAGGTTCTTTGCAGGAGCTCGCCGTCTAGGCACGAGACTGCGCTTGGAGCTTCTGACAGGTCCGTTAGGACACGCTTCTCAGGTTTTATCGCTCTACTCTATCGGTGATTTGATTTATTGATCGTAGGACGTGTTAGGTGGATGATTTATTGCACCCCACCTAACACGTGTCATCTGGTCGATTGTTTTCAGAATTAATAACCCTCGAGGATGAGATCCCTCGAGTTTGTTTTCGAAAATAAGATCCACCTCAAGTTGCCTTCGGGCCTATTATAATAAATCCTAACCCAGCCCTATAAATAGTTTTATCGAGTTTTCAGTGAGACAAGAGAAGATGAGTCGACTGCACGTACCATGAGCGGATGTCGTGATAGTCAAAGCAGGCTCTGGATTAGTGCCAGCGAGACTGTTCCATTCCCGAGGGATCCTGACAACTCCGCATTTGAGTTCCTCACACCCGGAGGACGTGGAGGTTTACGGAAACTGTTTAGTACAGCGCATGTCCGGACTTGTGGTTCAAAGGGTACTAAAGGTGACTGCCTGAGAGTACTCAGTCTACGTGCTCAAGGCCAGGAGTAATATGGAGGTTCGGAGAGGGCTTAGGATAAAATTTTACGTGAAGTACTGAAAGAGAAGTGTCGTGAGTGGCACAGTACCAGATAGATCGGGATGCTGTTGAGTCAGCTGCTCGACGGCTCCTCTGTAGTTGCCCTTATGAGAGTTCTTGAGGAAGATATATGATGGTTTGCTTTCCATGAGAGTTTGCTCTCATGTTCCAGTTTGATATTAGTTATTTCCGGACCAGTGACACCCGTTGCTGACGTTTTTCTACTATATGTAGGTGAGAATGATGAATGGCATATGCCGGCCTTGACGAAGGAGTAGCACTTGCATTGCACACACATACCTGGTGCCGCGCCGACTTTTGCGTAAGATGTGATGTGATTGGCTTTTGTAGTAGATTTATATATTGGTATTTATGCATGTGTTTGTGAGGCTTGTATGCCTTGTTTTAGAAATGCGTGGAAATGTTTTGAGAAAGGCTCTAATGATGTGCTATGCTGAAATGAAAAGGAATCAAATGAGCTGAGTATGAGATTGCAGGTGGGCTAGACCCAATTACAGTATGTGTGGATGATTTGAAGTCTATTACAATATAAATTATTGTTTTATATATATTGTAAAACCCACGATTCGAGTCAGGGTTTTATATTCAGAACCGGTCGGTTCGACCGTTATTTTGAGTCGAGTCAGTTTCAGAACACGTGTACTGAGCCGACGCGGATCGCGTGTATGAGCTATGAGGGTCACAGGTACCCAAGTATATGACTCATTTGAAGTCTATTACGATATAAATTATTGTTTTATATATATACTATATTGTGTCGTATTTGAACAGGTCGTCCCCTTATTGCACTTTTAGGGGAGGTTCTGTCCGTTTTATTCCAAGTTTTATGAATTTTTTTGCAATTTTAATTATTTTGGTGTGTAGTTACTATCATGGCATTCACGTAGTATCCTATTAGGGTTTGCATCTCATTCATATATTGTTTGCGCATTAGCCGTGTGCTCCATCTTGAGACGTCGAGAGGGTTATGTCGTAGTCGTTTAGGTTTTGGGTCAGCCAACTTATTCGGTTTACGAGTAGTTCGATCCTTTGTAACAGTTCCGGTCCAGGTCGAGAGTAAACCGGATTGGGGTGTTACAATGCAGATCACCAACGTGTTGGCTAGAGGGTGGTGAGCCTTTGAAAGTAGGCATCATGTTGCTTCAAGACTCCTAAAGGATGGTTGAGTTTATACGATAGAGGCTATCAAAAGCTAAAGACAAATAGAGGGCATATGCAAACCAGAGGTGTTGGGATGTCAACTTTGCCCCGAAGGAGAGCGTCTTCCTTAAAGTTTCCCCAACCAAAGGAGATGTGTGATTTGGGAGGTGGGGCAAGCTGAGTCCATGGTACATTGGCCAGTTGATGGTGCTTAGGTGAGTCGACGAGGTAGCTTATGAACTTGCACTTCCACCCAACCTATCAGCCATGCACTCAATGTTTCATGTGTCCATGTTGAAGAAGTACATGCTGGATGGATCAGACAAGCTGTAGCACAAGTAGCTTGATGTCCGACCTAACCAATATATCCATGGGTTCTCGACTGATCTTTGAACTCTCCATAGGAAAGAAGTGCTTCTCATGAAGGTGCTTTGGTCATGTGCGAGTGAGAGAATGAGATGCAGCGACGCTTCCCTCAGACGTTTCCCAATGGAGGATGGTGATTCGAGGTAATAGCATTCATCCTTGTTCTCTTTGGTTGTGTGCTATTGTATGGTTGTGTGTTGTTTATCGTGGTGTGTGGCTGAGTGTATACCCCCTTAGGCAAATTTTGGGATGAAATGTTTCTCAATGTGGGAGGTTGTAAAACCCAGTCTGTTTGATTGAGGGTTTTCGATTCAGTTTGGTCTTTACCCCGGATCGGCATACTTAGATCCGGTCCTTCTTATCGTGGTTCGAGTATGGTATGGTATGAGTTTGTCTTGCCTTAGCCTCCTTCGGCTTTCGGTACACCCAAGTGTCTAGGCCTTTTCCTTTGGTTCAGTTGAGTCTAGATAGGTGTTAGGACCTAGTCCCTCTGAGTCAAGTTACTTGTTGTGTGCTCCTTATCGTTCAATCCTACTCCCTGTAGGACCCACGACACAATTCTCAAGGTCACCCTGACTCTCTTAGGGTGCAAATCCTATGTGTGTGCCACCTAGGCTCAGCACAAAAGTGCCCTTCTAGAGCCTTTACGTTCGTACTTTGTAGGTTTTAGGGTTTAAGTCATGACACCAAGGTGCTGGTATAGTGCCCATACAGCCAAATTTAAATCTTTCCCTCCCTATCTCCTTGTATGCAAAAGTTCTGGCCAGCGCCTCTGCGTAGAAGTTGACCCACCGTTGCATGTGGTTCAGTCTAGTAGGCACACATGGCCTAGTTATCTAGCTTTTCGTGGTCTGCTTTGGCAGTCGATGTAACACCCCAGATCCGGTCCATGCTCATGAACTGAACTGGCATATTACAGGCCCCGGCTAGGTCTACTAACCCGAACCCAACTTGCGTGGATCTAATCTCCGCGTCTTAAGAAGAAGATATTACTCGTCATGCATGGATGAATGCACAAAATCCTAACATGATACTACATGGATGACATGCAAACTAAATCACACACCATCACATCAATATAATAATATCATAACAAAATATAACCACTCAATCGACTGACATGTGTGCAAGCGACGACAGTGCTCCTCCGTCCAAGCTGGCTCTTCCAACTCGTGATTATTACCTACATATAGTATAAAAACACGTCAGTAACAAGTGTTACTGGTCTGAAAAATAAAATAACTATAACAAGCTGGCTATGAGAGCAAACTCTCATATGAAAGAAAACATCATATACTCCACATGAACACTCTGAAGGGCACTACTGAGGAGCCACTGGGCTGCAGACCCGGTAGCATCCCGAACTTACTGATCTGCTGCTGCTGATGCCGCTCTCAGCATTTTCTTACTTTATTTTCTGGTCTCAAATCCTAAGCCCTCTCCTTACCTCCATATTTCTCCTAGCCTTGACCACGAAGGTCGAGTACTCTCAGGCAGTCACCTTTAGTACCCTTTGAACCACAAGTCCGGACATGCGCTGTACTAAACAGTACCCGTAAACCTCCACGTTCTCCGGGTGTGAGGAACTCAAACGCGGAGTTGTCAGGATCCCTCGGGAATGGAACAGTCCACTGGCACTAATCCAGAGCCCGCTTTAACTGTCACGGCATCTGCTCATGGTACGTGCAGTCAGTTTCTCCATCTCTCGTCTCACTGAAAACACGAAAACTACTATATATATAGGGCTGGGTAGGGATTTATATAATAGGCCCGAAGGCAACTTGTGGTGGATCTTGTTTTCGAAATCATCCTCGAGGGGTTATTAATCCGGAAAACTATTCGGTTAAATGGCCCGAGTTAAGTGGGATCCAATAAAACGCCACTTAACCCGTCCTGCAAATAATAAAATAAACATACAATAGAAAAGAGCGTAAAATAGAGACGAGTCCTAAACGGACCTGGTAGAAGCTCCAAGCGTGTCATCGCGCCTAGGCGGCGAGCTCCTACTCCGTACCTACACATCAAAACTAAATACTAACGCCCGCTAACTAAATGATGCATCAAACGCAATGAACATCACACGATACAATAACATCCATCAACAATCAAATAATCATAATGTGAAAATAATTCTAAGTCATCCTATTCATACCAATTTTATACTGTTTTTCTAAGTTACGTCATACTCGATTAGCATGCTCAAACTCAATCTACTTCATTAGATCACTCACTATTCATTACCAATTAATTGCATCATGTAATCATCACTGCACTCCTACTCATACATTTATCATGACAATCATTCAATCTTAGCATGTTGTGCTAACAATTATCAAGTTTAAATTATAAATTCGGAGGTAATTATACCTCACATCATCGGCAATCGGCGACGACTAGGGTTTCGTCGCGCATCTCGGAGCTCGAATTCGGCGCTCATCAGCGTCCGAAGTTTGATTGGGATCAACTGGATGAGCTCCGCGGAAGATCCGGCGAATTCCAGCGAATCCGGTTTTGCGTTTTCGGCAGCTGTCCGGCAGTTTTCCGGCGACAATCACCGACGGCGTCTACTAGCTGGATAGGGGTCATACTGGGTACCATTGGAACCGGCTCGGCGAGCCCGACACATCTACGGCGTCGACATGGTCGGTAGAGGTGGTGGCTCACCATAAAAATGGCAAAAGACAAATGGCGATGGGCGATGGCCTCCGTTCCGGTCGGGAAAGGTCACTGGGTGGTCGATGGTGCTGAGGCGACCACTGGATGGTGGCTGCGACGGTCGCCGGTGGCAGAATCGGCGACGCAACTGAAACATAGCCGCGGCGCTAGGTGCGGCGATTCCGGCATCACGACGGTCCGGTAGCGACTGGGGCTGGTCGGGGAGGCACGGCGACGCCATGGCGGGGCTAGGCGGTGACGCCCGGTGGCAAGGCAACGACGACGCCGGCGGTGGCGGCACCAAACAGTGGGGGCGGCTAGGGTTTGGAAGGGGAAAGTGTCGGGGATGGAGAAGAAATGGTTGGGTGGCAACTTGTAAATAAGACTTGACTCGTCTCTGGCTCGGGTCAAGTATAATAACTAAGTCATATTAAATCCTAAAAAAATTCATAAAAATCGCAAAAAATCCCGTAAAATCAAACAAACACTAAAACATCGCAATGATATGCTCTAGAACTGTTAACCCATCCAAACTGCCCGTAACGCGTCCTAACGCAGTAAACAGCCTAAAACTAATTCTACGATCCACTATATATAAAAATAAAAAAACATAAGTGGCATACTCTCATATATTCTGATAACTCATTCTGTTCTGCTGTGTTCATGACGTTATCATCATATACTTGGGTATGCATGACCCTCATAGCTCATACACGCGACTGGCGTCAGCTCAGTACACGTGTTCTGAAATTGACTCGACTCGAAAATAACGGTCGAACCGACCGGTTCTGAATATAAAATCCTGACTCGAGTCATGGGTTTTACAATCTTCCCTCCTTATAAAAATTTCGTCCTCGAAATTTCAACTCAAAGAGGTTCTACTGAACTAATACTTGGAAGTTGGATACACACCAGTTGTATCCTCTACTCTTGGATAGCCATGTACCTCCTCATAACATGCGCCGTCATGGCGGGTTTTGCTTGTGATGTTGCCAATATAAACATTCTATTTCTAAGCTTTCTGTGCCTATCCTGACATGACCATCATCATTCTCTTCTGTTCTGAATCCTACTACTGCTTGCGCCATTTCTGACATTACCATCATCATGCTATTCTGTTCTAATCCCTACTGCTTACTCGGCTGGAAAACCTAGGTCACCCCTAAGGGCCTACTGGGTTGGTCAAGCAGATATGCTAAGTATCGCAAGGTTCTAATCTGAGCTATGTCTGGGAAAACTACATCGAGGGTATGACCTACCTGCTAGCATCTACCCATGTCCCTCTAATCCTCATCTGTGAAAAGTCACCTACATGTACTCTCAGGAAACTCTATTCCTAAGTCCTACAACCAACCTAAAGTATGCTATGAGTCTCCTGCTAGGTCGAGTGTATAAACTAATGAGCTGTAGGGCTCACTGTCGCCAGTCTAGATCCAACTCTCAGGTGTCCCTATATAAGGAACTGGACCGCTCACTAGGTCCTAGTTGACTCGGTCCTGAGTCAAGTATCTCACTCTATTCTATAAGAGAACAAGGATAGCTGCTATGACTCTACTGCATACTATGGCTCAGGTGACTATCTATACAACCACTAACTACTGCTGAAAGGAAGTGAGAACACCTATACATATACAGTGTGCCTCAAGGACTATGATAACATACTTTGCATGGTCTATAGAGCCTGCATCTGGTCTGTGGCATGTGCTCTGGTCAATGTATACTCATCTCAATCATCTGGAGTGAAACTCTACTCGGTCTAACATCTCTAGGTTATAGGGAAGGTGGCTGAGTCTCGTAGAAATATGGTCACACTGCTCAAGAACTCTCAATGGGTGCTACCTCATTCTCACATGTGGTGTCTGACGTTAGGTAAACGAGGGAATCCACTAGGTTAAGAAAAGCCTGCTACATAGGTATGTCACTCTGATCTATGGTAAGGTCTAGGTATCATACAAATGGCAAGGAAGATGAAATCCCTATGTAGCGTATTGGGTGACCAAAATATCGGTAGGTCTATGGACTTGTCTCTAAGATCACCACGATTCACTATGCCACTGGTGATCAAGCTGTGGAACAGTCAATCGATGACGAATCTCAGAAATGGCTCTTATGTGGCTCTAGTTCAATCAGCTAACAGTAGGCACGTGTTTCTCGATATTGTACTAGTCACGCACTTCTAAACGGTCAGGGTTCAAACGACCCAAAGAACCACCGTCTCCCCTCAAGTCTACGGGGACTCATAATGAGGTTCGACACGTGTCTCGTCCTCTCTTCAGTGGTGTGTGACCTGCCGTCCCGTACCGATTTGTAGTACTAATCTTGACTCACATGACTACTATCACTGTGGTAAACTCTCAAGCAAGGCTATCAATCAAGATGAGCATACACTGATATCACTGTCCGGTCAGCATGGTCTGTGTTGTCTGAAGTGTCTGTCTACATCGCTCTCCAGCTGGGGTGAAATCCTCGTCAGAAGGTCAGTTTGCAAACTCTACCTGTACTGTAAGCCCTAATTAGTACCATGAAGGTACTTCTATACTCAGGGTAAGGCTCAACCCTATGGTTCAAGGTGAGAACCTAATTGTGCTGGCGAAACACAAGGGAATCACTATCCCTCTGAAAGACTATTCCTTACTAACCCTCTATCTATGCCCAATACTCCAATATAAGTCAAATTCCTATCACTGGTTGGCCCATCACTAAATGGGTTCAACAGCATGTGTGACCGTCTACTAACCATCTGATCTATGCTGGTTGTGGCCCATGGATGTATTATCATGCAATCTACACAATCTGATCATTGTGACCGTCCCATCTGGAGGTCTTACTATCATGTTCCCTGATTCTGTCCATGCGCATCCCTATGAGACTGTCACTAACAATATCTAATGGGGTCATCTTGCAATATATATCTGACCCAAGGGTGTCAGGTCAAGACAATGATTGCAAGAGAGCTCGTGGAGTTCGATTCTATGCCATATCATCAGAATAACTTCAATTTCCCTAACTCCTCTATTCTGCTGATGATGCTGTAGATATATCTTGTTCTTCAAATTCTGGTCCTACAACTATCCTAGTAAGCTCTAACTGATCTATTCGGTCAGCACATGAGCAGACGGTGGTAGTGTGTCTTCAGTCGGCGATAGTGCATCTCGGACGGTGGTTGTGCACCTCAGTAGTGGTTGTGTGACTCGGTCGGCGGTCGTGCAACTCGGTCGGCGGTTGTACAATTCAGTCGGCGGTTGTGCAATTCAGTCGGTGGTTGTGCAACTCGGTCGGTGGTAGTGCATCTCGGACGGCGGTTGTGCGCTCGGTCGGTGGTTGTGCAACTCAGTCGGCAACAGTGCTACCTAAGTACTAAAAAATCTGATTCTGGCCGTAAGCATCGTAAATCCACTATTTTCTCTGACATGTCTTCCTCCATTGTAAATCCACTTTTTAACTCATTCTCATCATGTACACCATGTCCCATAGAAATAGGACTAATGTGGTGACATGCAAGACACCGAATACCTGGTCAATCAGCCAATTCACTTATGTGATGGACAGAACTAGTGGGTCTCGAAGCCCATCATGACAATCTTGTCAGATTCCGGCTCACATCTGCTGACATCCGAATCTGGGATAAGATGAGATCTTATACCCATTCTACCTCTATTAGCACTACAACGTACCCTGCTCACATCTAACTAAACAATCTGATATCATGATAAAAATTCATAGAGATGACCTGTCAGCTTAACTAAGGTCAGTTCCACATATTTCTGATCTAGATCTTAATACACTGTTATCCAAATAACTTATGAAGAAAAAATCTGCATGTAAAGAAAATAAACAGAAACATACCTTCCAGCTGGACTTGGAGCAGTCTTTGCACACACATCACCTATAAAAGTATCTTACATCTTAATCGGCCGAGAGTGGCTCTGATACCAATTCTGTAACACCCCAAATCTGGTCCACGCTCATGAACCGAACCGGCTTATTACAGGCCCCAGTTAGGTCGGCTAACCCGAACCCAACTCGCGTGGATCTAAACTCGGCGTCTTAAGATGAAGATATTACTCGCCATGCATGGATGAATGCACAAAATCCTAACATGATACTACATGGATGACATGCAAACTAAATCACACACCATCACATCAATATAATAATATCATAACAAAATATAACCACTCAATCGACTGACATGTGTGCAAGCGACGATAGTGCTCCTCCGTCCAAGCTGGCTCTTCCAACTCGTGATTATTACCTACATATAGTATAAAAACACGTCAGTAACAAGTGTTACTGGTCCGGAATATAAAATAACTATAACAAGCTGGCTATGAGAGCAAACTCTCATATGAAAGAAAACATCATATACTCGACGTGAACACTCTGAAGGGCACTACTGAGGAGCCACTGGGCTACAGACCCGGTAGCATCCCGACATATTTCTCGGCATTTTTTTACTTTATTTCCTGGACTCAAATCCTATGCCCTCTCCTTACCTCCATATTTCTCCTGGCCTTGAGCACGAAGGCTGAGTACTCTCAGGGAGTCACCTTTAGTACCCTTTGAACCACAAGTCCGGACATGCACTGTACTAAATAATACCCGTAAACCTCCACATTCTCCAGGTGTGAGGAACTCAAACGCAGAGTTCTCAGGATCCCTTGGGAATGGAACAGTCCGATGGCACTAATCCAGAGCCCGCTTTGACTGTCACGGCATCCACTCATGGTTCGTGCAGTTGGTTTCTCCATCTCTCGTCTCACTGAAAACACGAAAAACTACATATATACAGGGATGGGTAGGGATTTATATAATATGCCCGAAGGCAACTTGTGGTGGATCTTGTTTTCGAAATCATCCTCGAGGGATCTCATCCTCAAGGGGTTATTAATCCGGAAAACTTTTCGGTTCAATGGCCCGAGTTAAGTGGGATCCAATAAAACACCACTTAACCCATCCTGCAAATAATAAAATAAACATACAATCAAAAAGAGCATAAAATAGAGATGAGTCCTAAACGGACATGGTAGAAGCTCCAAGTGTGTCATCGCGCCTAGGCAGCAAGCTCCTACTTTGTACCTACACATCAAAACTAAATATTAACGCCCGCTAACTAAATGATGCATCAAACTCAATGAACATCGCACAATACGAATAACATCCATCAACAATTAAGTAATCATAATGTGAAAATAATTCTAAGTCATCCTATTCATACCAATTTTATACTTTTTTATAAGTTACGTCATACTCGATTACCATGCTCAAACTCGATCTACTTCATTAGATCACTCACTATTCATTTCCAATTAATTGCATCATGTAATCATCATTGCACTCCTACTCATACATTTATGATGACAATCATTCAATCTTAGCATGTTGTGCTAACAATTATGAAACTTAAATTATAAATTCGGAGGTAATTATACCTCATTTGATCAGCAATCGGCGATGACTAGGGTTTTGTCGCACATCTCAGAGCTCAAATTTGGCACTCATCTCGGCCAGGGCGGCGTTGGCTTCCGTTCCGGTCGGGAAAGGTCACTGTGTGGTCGATGGTGCTGAGGCGACCACTAGATGGCGGCTGCGACTGTCGTCTGCGGCAGAATCGGTGACACGACTGAAACGTAGTCCCGGCGCTAGGCGCGGCGATTCAGGCGTCAATGCGGTCCGGTAACGACCGGGGCTGGTCAGGAGACACAGAGACGCCATGGTGGGGCTAGGTGGCGACGCCCAGTGTCAAGGCGACGACGGTGCGGGCGGTGGCGGCACCAAATAGTGGGGGCGGCTAGGGTTTGGAAGGGGAAAGTGTCGGGGGTGGAGAAGAAATGGTTGGGTGGCAAACTTGTAAATAAGACTTGACTCGTCTCCGGCTCGAGTCAAGTATAATAACTAAGTCGTATCAAATCCTAAAAAAATTCATAAAAATCGGGAAAAATCCCGTAAAATCAAACAAACACTAAAACATCATAATGATATGCTCTAGAACTATTAACCCATCCAAACTACCCGTAACGCATCCTAACACGGTAAACGGCCTAAAACTAATTCTACGATCCACTATATATAAAAATAAAAAAACATAAGTGGCATACTCTCATATATTCTGATAACTCATTCTGTTTTGCTGTGTTCATGACGTTATCATCATATACTTGGGTACGTATGACCCTCATAGCTCATACACGCAACCGGTGTCGGCTCAGCACACGTGTTCTGAAACTGACTCGACTCAAAAATAACGGTCGAACCAACCAGTTCTGAATATAAAACCTTGACTCGAGTCATTAGTTTTACAGTGGACATCTCAAAGGCACCCTCCCAACACCCTTGTGCTATCCCTATTTTTTGCTAATAAATAGTGCCCCATTTCCATGTTTTCCACCCTTTGCCTTCCAACCTTCCCTTCCTCCCTTGCCTTTTCTCTTCCTCTCTAGATCTTCTCAGCCTCTCCTATGCCCTTCCAAGCCAAACCTTACCTCCTGGGGTCGTAGGTCTTGGGGTAGGAAGCCAGAAGAGACCTCCTTTGTGTCACCATGACGTAAAGGTCCAACCATTTGCCTCTACTAGTTACTATTATGTGTCATTGTTATCTGTGCTTACATGTATTTATTTTTATCTTATTTTTCTTATTTATATCTCTTTGTTAGCAGTTTTTAGGCATTTGGAAACATGTCATTTGCATGTTTATAAGCAAAGTTATCTATTTTTAAGGAGCTTTGGTCATTGACTTGCACTATTTTGGTAGAAAATGCATATCTAATGATATATGTGGTATTTTTGCATTCTATTTCTCTTGCTGCATTGATGAAGGATATATCTAGAACTTTTATGTGCATCATTTTGTCTATTATGGCATATATGAGCATGATGTGGTGCCAAACCTGGCAGGAGGTATTAGGTTTCACGGTCACTGTGACTTGCTGCCCTTTTCCCCAATTTGTACACGCTGATGTAGGTTTTTGTTAATGTCCATCTTTGCACGTTTGTATATTTTCCTGTTATCTTGATCTTGTAAAAACTATCATACTAAGATAACCACTTTAAGCACCTCACCAAATAACCATGTGATGTGCTTGTTGTGTTGTTGGTATACCTTCCCCTGCTCTCTATTTGTGATCCCTGGTGAGCCTATTAAAAGACGTTAATAAAATCTGTAAAATCTACATAATGACTCAGTAATTTTCTATTGAAAACATGTAAAGTTTTGTAATGATTAAAAATTATTTAGGTGGTTAGTTAATTTAGTTTTTTGATGTGTACACAAATGCAGGGTGAAACCCTAGTTCTCTAGCTCTAGATGCAAAATCGAAAAGAACTTAGCTTGTGGTGGTTAATTTCATGAAATTTAACTCAGACTTTAGGGTTTGTCCCAGTAAGAGCTCCCTCAAAATTGAGAGCCATTGGCTCAGTATATCTTGTGTTATGATTTTCCTAAGCCCAATAAGTCCAACCTACTTTAGAAATGACCTAGTCAATGCCTTCACTCACCGAGTCGACTTAGGCCCAAATCCTTAGAATTTGAACTTTAAATATTACAAGATTCAATCCCACGGTGTTGGATAACCTTACCCAATTACCCATGCACATTTGGAGTCTCCAATCTCATGAACAAGACTAAGGAAATTTGGTGTGCGGCCTAAGAACACTGTTCCCAGCACCTCAACTTGACCTTTGTGGGTCTTGTTTACCATGTTGACTCATGGGTAAGCACTTGGTAAATTTTTTCCCAAACCATTAAAGTTTCAGGGTTCACTAGTTGAAATTTTAATCCATTTGGACACCTTTTAGCCCATTTGAAAATTGGTCTGGCTAAGTCCATTCGATAAAACCCTAAGTATTGGACTTTTCCAACTAAGTGTACTTGCAACCAACATCCTAATTAAGCCTACATAATGAGGTTAAGCACTCCATTTATCAAAATAATTAAGTTAATCATGTTCTTATGTGTCGTTCACATGTTGGCGCTTTACCTTGTTTTGCATGCTGATGTGATCCTACCTTGATTTGGGTTTCATCTCTTTCTAGATTACACGAGCCAAGCTCACTGATCTAGGACGCGGAGCTCTACTCATCAAGGTCCATAGGACTTATTTGCGTCACCTATGCTTGACTCCTTGTATGTCGAATTTAATCTCATTTTAAACGAATGACGGCATTAGCGGTGTTTTATCGGATCCCTTCAATTTCAGGCCATTTAGTTGATATTTTTGCAAGTTTAACAAAATTTCAAAGCTGAGATCCCTAAATGGTTTTCAAAAGCTAAACTCCATAAAATTATTATACAAGTCCCTAACCAAGCCTGTTAAGTATGATTATGAGGGTTTACGATTTTACGAACATGAGAGATGTACAGGTAGTAAGAATTGCTCTAGTACTCCTTTAAATCTTAAAGTTCTGCAATGTAAGATAGTACTCTGTAACATAGCATATTTCAAGAATTTGTAGCACCAACTTAACCATTCCTTTGCCACCTACGTATTGTGGCATGTGTTATATGGAGTGTAAAACCCCATGTTCGGGTTAGGGTTTTCCCCGCTTGTTGACTTGTCCAGTTCGGGCCAGTCTTCAGTAGGTTCAGCTTTCAGAATATGAGTATAGAGTCCAGATGGCCGTACAAGCATGTTATAAATGCTGGGTATGGCCAAAATATAGATGATAACTTCAGCTATGTTATAGCAGAGCATGAGTTATTAGAGTATACTCGAGTTATACGGGTTCTTGCTTGTGTTAGCTCAGGGTTTTAGGGCTAGATCTAGGCTGCTTATGGCGTTTAGTATCCGTTTGGATCTTTTCAGACTATCTCCTTTGCATGCATCTTAGGGATTTTAGAATACAGGTTTGCCCCTATGTGCCTAGTTTGATTTGAGTCTCAGATCTTCACCCGATTGAGTTTAGGATTTCAATACCGATTTAAATTCGACGCCTAATTTCCGTCTGTAGAGTCCTAGTTATGCTTCGAGTCAGATTCGACTTTTGTCGATGTTGATCTAGGCTTTCTGACTATATATATATTTTAAATACCCTAAGTGGACCGCACTAGGCCCAAGAATTGCCAGACGTCTAGATCATGACTCGCCACGTTAGCCCTAGCTTCTCCTCCAATTTTTTGGGATTTATTTATTGATTTATTTATTTATTCATTCATTATTTGATTTATCTCGTGTTATTTATTTATTCGTTGTGCATGATACATGGTTATATGATTATTGATTGTCACTTATGAAATATTTAATTATTAATATTAATTATTTATGTTTATCAAGATTTAATTATTTAATTATTTACTCGTTCACATTTTATCATTTACTTGTGTTTAGATGTGTTTTCATTTATTTGATAATTATTTTGTTATTATTCATGATTAATTTCTATTAAGTATTTATTTATTTATCGAATTATTATTTATTTATTTATTTGTTTGTTTGTTTGTTTATTTACTTGCTCATATATGTGTTGATATTTACTCGTGTTTAGTTGCACAATTACACAGTATTATATATAATCTAATTGTTATTTATTACTAATGTATTATTTATTTATCATTCTTTAATTATGATATGTGAGCTTATTTAATTAATTATTAATTAAATGCTTATTTAATTATTATTTGTTAGCTACTACCTATTCATTTCATGCACGTTTAGTTGTCATTTATTATTGTTGCAATGTTTACTCATATATTTAATATTTTTATTTATTTATTTTTCTTTTATTTATTTGACTTGCTTCATTTAGTTATTTGTTTATTGCTCATCATGTCTCAATTTGTGTGCCGAGTGTTTGTTTATTGATTTGTTTGGTGTTGTTGATTGTTTGAGTATTGTTATTGTTGATGTGAGCACACACCAAGACTATGCATCATATAGACTTGCTAGTCTTTTGCCTAGCAATGGGTTTCAATGTACATTTTGGAGTCATGAATATCATGTACATCATGAAAACCACAACAAGGTGTAAAAATTTGGTAAAGGTACAAATATGTCACTGGAACCTTGAAAGCTGCCACCTTTTGTCCAATTTCGGACCTTTTCATGATCATTCATGTCAAATTAGTCATTATTTTCATTATATAACGTTGTAGATCTATGTCGTGTGAAAACAAACAAACTAAGATTATACAAATCAGACATATACAACGTGAACTATGAATTTTATGCCAAACTAGTGCCGATCTAGACACATTGATGATGCAAAAATCATAACTATTAATCTAGAAACTAAAATGACATGAAACCACCTCTAAATGATTTTTAGTGGACATGTATACATCTTAAAAATACTATAAAATACTATAAAAATACAAACAACCACCTCAATAGGCAAAGAGCAAGAGAACTTCCGAGCCAGAACTAAAAATAGAAAGAAATATACCACAAACGAGCTAAGGGGAGGTCACTTGTAGTTTTCCCACTCCAAGTATTTCAACCATTGAAGCAAAATGCCTAAGAATTCTCCACAAGGTTGAGAGGAAGTGCAAAGAAGGATGAAAAGGCTGGGAGGATGTTGGGGATGAGTGGAGGAAGGAGTGAAATGGTGAGGATGGGGGAGGGTTTTATATTAAAAAACAAAAAAGGTGGTTGGCTTTGTGGTGTTATAGGCATGGGTGCCACACCTAAAGAGGTGTGTTGGGATTTGAATTTGAAAAATAAAAAGGGGAAATGATTTAGTAGTTTATGAAATA